>CM031242.1:970733955-970868273 GCA_018340775.1 Taxus wallichiana var. yunnanensis
AAAATGTGATTTCTCGCATGATAGAATTATAATGATTAAAAAGGCTCTGAAAGGTTGTGGCATGGTATCTTAGTCATTAGTTGAGGGCCCAAAAAAATTGATTAGTTCACAATTTGTCAACTGCCGGATTTCTGATTTGAATTTGATAAACATCGCTATCTGAAATGAATTGGTAACAAAAAAAGGTCCCTTGAATATTCTTCTCTTTTGGGGGAAAATTGAGTGAGAAAATTGTATAAATGCAATGAGAATACTCTTGCAAAAGGTTGGAGTTTTAATTCCTAAGAGAAAATTTGAGAAAGTCATCTTCGTGAGAGATCGAAGCTAAGATAACTTGTTATTTTCTTCTGTGTTATATTTTCTATTGTGTCAAGTTGGTTGCATATGTATAGCCATTGACGAGCACTGAGATTTCTCTAGAAGCTTTCCCCTATTGATGAATCTAAGTAATTTTGAAATTAATTTGTGTCCAATCTCTAGCAATTTGTGTCTACTTTGTTTCAGAATGTTTGTAAATAGTTTCTTTCATTCCTATTGCAATCTTACATTGATTTTTTTTGAAATCACACAATATATTGTCCCTGTGACATTCTAATGGTATTTGCAATTTCATTTCAAGAGGATCCTTCATCTTGGATGAGATAAAATATTTAAAATCAATTCACTATCATTTGTTGATAAAGATTATTTGTAAGTTGTCGAAGGTATACCTTAGGCATGATTTATTAGAGACTTTAGTGTTTAATTGAGCCTTTCAATTTGATCCTTCGTGTTGGAGTCTCATAGATTATGTGAAAAGGTGATGATTTGGGCCTCCATTGAAGCACAACTTCTGGTTTAAGGAACTATTATCTCTCGAAAGTGCACCTGCAGAGAGATGGCGTATATTTTCTAAGTCCGCAAATGATCTCTCTCTTGTAGATACAATGGAGACACCTCAGGTCTGTGGGTATACCTATTGTGAGGTGAATCTCTAGGATTAAAAGGTCGGTTCCTTATTGGTGTATACTAAACTAGTTTCTTGGGAGTTTTAAGGGGGCAAACGATGACTGTAAATTAATGATACTATGGTGATACACCAAATTTGTGTGAGAACTTAGACTGAGTGAAATACATAAATGATTTGTGAAGAATTATTTAATGCATGAACGAATCAAAATAGAAAAACACTTGATTTGTACCGAGGAGATTCACAACAAGATGCAAAGTAAGCTAGTATGCACAATAAAATTTAGCAGAAAAGGGTAAATTTGTAGCAAGGTAAAGTGATTAATCAGGGATTTTTCATTCACAAAATTAATGTTGACATACACAAGACTTTGAAATAACTTAGAAAGGCATGAAATTATTCACACTCAGAGGGAAAAACTTGCAAAAATGGCTTCAGTACTCATATATCCAAAATTTCTCTAGGAAGTTCTCTTAAAATTCCACCCTTCATGTGATTTGCAAAGGCACACAATATATAGCAAAAGTTCTCCCCTTCCTAAAAATAATTAAAAAATGGAATAAAATAATACATCCTAATTTTATCCTTTATTTAATAATAAAAAAAGAAATAAAATAATACAAACTAGAGCATGTAATAAATATAAGCGTAAGAAACCTTAAATACAATACAGTCAAAATGAAGTTGACTGTTCTGTTTTAAAGAAAGAATGAGTGAAAAATTTGCTAAAAATACAATTTGCTTGATAGGAAAGTCTTCCTCCTTTGAGCATGCAAATTCGTCATCCTCTCTATTATGTCCTCCAATGTGCACATTCTCTGATATTTTTTGAATGGTCACATGAGTGACACTTTGCAAATTTTACTAGTTCATTGTGGGGACCACCTTTGATTTGTTTGGTTTGCATTTCCACCTTGTGGACTTAGTTGAATTCATGTCTTGAAGGGGGAATCATACATATATTAGGCCACCATGTGTTTCGAAAGACCATACCATATGGTCCGCCACCTTTGATCTTGGCATATTATATTTTTCACCTTTTTGGTGATCATGGCATATTATAATGGTCTTTGATTATTTTTACGCACTATAGTTAGACTTTTGGAAAGTCATGGAAATGATTTATATCTTGGGCCACGTGGGCTGGCCCCTTCCACGGTGACTCAACCCTTTTGCAAACTGGGTTGGTGGTAACCTAACCAATGCTTGGTTAACTTGGATGTTCAGGAGAATTTAGGACCCTTGATCCTTGCATATCTATTTGCATTGCCATTGATCTTCAACTTTGGTAAGGGTTTCAGACCCATGCAATTAATGTGGTTAGTGGTGGCAATGCGGTTGATTTTTTTGATCCTTGTGATTGATACTCCACCATTTGATCATGTACTTGATCTTATTGAACCGTTGATTCTTAACTCGCGGTTAGGGTGGAAATAACCCTTGGTCTCTGTGGGGAGTTAAAGCATGAGCTTATCGCATTTGCTCATTCCATTCAGTTTTTGGATTCACGGGAAAAGCCCCGGATAAAAAAATTTAGCTTTGCATTTTCGAGGGAATCATGATAGTTTTGGTGGCTTTCAAGCCTGCACACTCTCGTTTTGGCTTTTAATTCCATGGATGTTTGCTTGGCAATGCATTTTGATGAAACACGAAGGTATTCGTTAGTTTTGTTTTCCTATAGGTTGACATTTCTTTCATGTACCTATTTTTCTTTCATACATGATTTGTAGCCCATTTCAATCATCTTAGTGGCTTCTTTGGATCTCGTGGAATGACAAATCTTTGCATTTCTTTCGAGTTTTTCTCTTTTCAATGCTTGACTTAACGAGCTCGAATGAGCTTGTGAAGGAAGTATCACCATTGTTGCTTGCTTCAACCTCATTACTCGAATGTGGTGAGTTCTTGCTCTCTTTAGCTTCTCTGTAAGTGTTTTTAAAAATGGAAAGAAACCTTTGAAGCTGTCATGTGTTTTCTATTTTCTTTGAAATGCGGCTTGGCTTATTGGAAACCCGATTGTAAATGATCTTTCTTTACCCTTAGACTTTTGTATTGGGTGCTTGATTTTCTTTTATGTAGATGCATATTTGGCCCTATCACTTATTCAAAAGGAAACTGCTCTTGAGTGTGAAGTTTGTTATTTCCTTACCTGTAAGTTGTCATTGTTAAGCTTGTAACTTTTCAAATTTAGACACGGTATTCTGATTTCTATTGCAAACTGGAACTAGAAATCCGAAACAACTATATGAAATCGGGCTTCGTGATTGTTTTCTTTACTTTGGAAAAACTCCACTTTCTAAGCTTGTAAAAGCTGTATAGTAACCGGGTATCAAGAGAAATTGGATTTACCGTTTATATTTAGAGATCTTCATTCCGTATTTTGTTATGAAGATAGTTACATCTAAAAAACTAGGTTATTATTTTCTTCGAAAGCCTTTATTTCTGTAGATCTTGAAAAGCAATGATGTTATAATTCATCGTTCATAATAACTCGATTTTCTTTGAAGGTTCGATGAGCATACATTTTCCTGGAACTTGAAAAAAATCATTAGGTTCTTTCTTGTAAAGAGATTTTCCTTTCAGAAATGATAAAATAGAAACTGTATTTCAATTTTAGCATTAATTTCAATTTTGTTTTTTCTAAAAAACCCCATTTTGCAAGGGGAAACGCTAGCAAATTTTTTTCAAAATTCTTCTCTCTCAAGATTTTTGTAACTTGACCATTCTGAAAAGATATGGAATATCTCTTTGGATTTTTGCTTAGTTGACTGAATCTATTCATGCTTTTTTTGCTTGATCTATTGTATCTTTGGAAAATCGTGAAGTAGTTGGCTTTTGATTCACACTTGAATTTGGAAATAAAATGAACTTTGAATAGCTACAACTTGATGAACTTCTGGAATACCTGTATGTTTCATTTGATCATAATATCATCTTAATAATGATGAAACATGTACTTTTGTTGACTGTTATCATTCCTTTTGAAGTTCAGATAGCTTATAAAGCATGTAGTAGCCAAAAAAGCATGTGTTTCAATTCTGTTTTAAATCAAAAGTCAATTTTACAAGGGGAGACTCGGTAAAAAAATTTCAAAATTCTTCTCTCTCCACATTTTCAACCCGATTTATAAAAAGAATTTCTTCCTAACTTATTCTGATGTTTCTTTCTTCCTGTAAACCATCTGGGAATGATGTTTATTTTCCATTCTCTTGAAAATAAACAATAGTTGCTTCTTTATTAACCATTAAACTGATCTCTTCATTCCATGTTGCAACCTATTTATGCAAAACTCATAAATAAGTTAGAAATATATAGGCTTTTGGCCTCTCTTGCATCCATGTGATTTTATTTTCTTCTTCATTCCTCTTCTACAAACTACTTTCAACTTATTTTATGTGTCATCTCCACCTCTGTTTCTTTTGTAAGCTATTTCAAATTCTACTTTTCTATATCAATCTTTAGCTCTTTTATTTCATTTTACACCTAAAACTCTTTATGTACTCTGCTCTCTTTTGCTCCCAAGCTTATCGTATCCCTGAGTTACCTGTGTCATGTGCCTGTATTTCTTTCTTTCAAGTACCATTAGATACATTGAACTTAGAATATGTATTTGCTTTAGAACAGGTGTATAGGAATAAAAATGTACCCAAAGCTCAAATTTGATAGGTACTACTCTTTGTCTTGCAGGTGAAAAGAAGATGGAGATGGAAAGCGGAAGATGGAATGAGATGAAGTTACAGATGATGCGGAGCGGGAAAGAAGATAGAAAAGGCAATGATGGGTTCACTTTTACTCCTCTACTCTTATTCTTTAGCACATGCAATATTCTCATTTCCATGTATATGATGTTGTTACTTAGTCACATCCCACGGCTTGTGTGGGAAAACTTATGATCTCTTATGAATAAAACATTAAATTGAAATAATGAGTTGACTATCTCTTTCTGCATTCAGCTTTTCCTTTGATTGTATAATGATGTAAGCAACTCAATATCTCAATAAAATGAATTAATATAAGAGATAAACTTAAAATGAATACCTGTAACTCCAGTAAGCAACCATTGAATGAGATGTGCCTCCTTGTATGTTGTTTGACTGCTTTAGCATATGTTCTTCATTTTGACTCTTTCCTACTATTTACATTCAGACATTATCATCACTATTCAGTTGGCGGTATTTTCTTGATGTAAGTAGTAGGAAAGGAGTCACTTGTAACATTTTTGATAGCGTAGATGGATGTAATTTCATTAATCACAAATATTTGATGAATACAGAGCAATAAATTTGATGAGCACAAACATAATAATAGTGAATCTGATCATTTGAAAACTGCAACTATGTTTGCTATCCCAGAACCATACACTTCACATATTCTACAATCCGGTGTCTTCATCAAGACAACACAACTATCCTTCGGGGCTTGTGTTCTTTTGCTGAGGATATTCATGAAATTACAGACTATGTGATCTGTTACATTTTGTAACAGCACACATAGCTATAGACTTCACTTAATCTTTTTCACAAATCAACAGTAACAATATAATCTGATATAAATTCCCCTAGCTTAGGTATACTTCACCAATGCTATCCATCGTAACAAATTTTTGAGTTGCCCATTTCTGCACAAGTGCAGAAATTGTCAACTTTTCAGTGATCTGGGGAAAGGCTTTGCCGCTAGCTTGTAGACTAGTGCCTTACTTTTGTCTGTTGGGTATGGAGTCCAAAAATGTGACCAAAATCTACCTTTTTCCGAAAGGTCCAACCCTTCCAAAACGAACTAAAGTTGGGAAAAGATCTGGGAAACCATATCACATGCACGAATGAACTTATTGAAATAAATAACAATGCAATGTGCGTAAAAGCGCACTTATTGAATGGGAAATTCTACTCTAACAATCACCGTAATATTTTCAATAAAAGTGTTTGAGAAGCATACCATTCACAAGAATGGGGAGTTCCTCTCCATTCATCTTTCAAAGCTGAAAAGCATTGTGTTCCTTGCAATTTGAGATCATGTAAGGATCACTCCGAGTGTATCAAACTTTGAGTGTCTTCCTTGCTTTGCATGATCAAGCATCTCATTTCAACACAATATCTCCTTCATTGAAGATTCTGAATTTAGATTTATTGTCATAAGTCTTCTTCATTTGTTTCGATTCTTCTTCATATTTAAATGAGCTTAATCTCTTAGCTCTTGTAATTCCATCAATTTTGCATAACGAACTCCGCAATGGTTCATTTTCAAGTAGTTCCATCGATACAACAAATATAATGCGGGTAACTCAACCTGAAATTGGAATTCTCACTTCTTTTCCATACACAAGTTTGTACGGTGAGTTACCAATTGATCTCTTAGGGGTCACCTTGTCGGCCCTAAAGTGTTGAATTTAACATTAGATGCCAAGATCTTTGATTATCCTTGAGTGTTCTTCTAATGATCCTTAACATATTTTTATTTGTACTCTCAACTAAGCCATTATGTTGTGGGTAATAACTAGATGAAGAGCTTAAATAGATTCCATGATTGACAACCCAATCTGTCACTTTACCACCGAGAAATGCTAGAGCAAGATTATCGGATATGATAGTTCTTTGGAACACCAAATCTGCAGACTATACCTTCATAAAAGGATAGTATTGAAGATTCGTTAGCATCTTTCAAGGCTATTTCTTCAGTCCATCGTGTAAAATAATCTATAGAAGTTAAGATCCACTTATTTCCTTGTGAAGAAGGTGGGTTTATCATTCTAATAAATTCAATACCCCACTACATAAAGGGTTGATCAAATGAAGTAGGCTGCAAAGGTAGTGAAGCTAAACATTCTTTTCTAACAAAGAAAACACATTTTTTTGCACTTTCTGATCCATTCAAAACAGTCCTTAAATATGCTAGGCCAATAGTAACCTGCTTTCATGATCTTTAAAGCAGTAGTATGTGCTGAGAAGTGACCTCCTATAGGTCCTTCATGGAATTATGATAATATTTTCTAAATTTTATCGTAATCGACACATCGCAACAAGATTCCATTTATATCTCTTTTGAACAATACACCATCAACGAAAAGATAAGGAATAGCTTGTAACTTGAAATACCTTCATTTATTCTTATCTATACCTTCTGGATAGGTGCCATGTTATAAATAGTTAACAAAATCATTCGTCCACCTTGATTCTTGAATTTCTGAGAAGGTTCAGTTCGATTTTCTGGTTGCAACATGATATTTTATTGTTGATACTTAGTTTCAACATGCGTTGCTCGAATCTTCGTGTTCTGCAGCACGTTGTTTTTCCATATCGTGATTAGATGCTCACATAAACCTTTTCCTCAAACCTGTCTTAGCAACTCGAGATATCGACATCATATTCCATAACCTTCGTTATCCACCTGCTCTTTTCTCGTTCAATTCTTTGTTTAGAAAGAAATCTTTCATAGTTGGATGAGAAACAAGAACATGAATTCTATTGTTTGAAAGCATGTATTTAAAATTATTTAGTCCTCTCGACTACCTGAAAGTACAATTTTTTCAAGGAACATGTACCTTGTTTCATAATCATGCAAAGTCTGTCCAAAGAAGGCAATTGGTCGTTCGATATTCTCATCATTGACACAGGTTAGAATAGCCGAGACTGTCTCGCCTCTGCAAGTGCATACATTGTAAAATCTTTATCAAAATTTGGATTTGCAAGAGTAGGGGCCTAAGAAATAGTTTTTTTGATAGCCTCAAAACCTTCTCTCTGTTCACTATTCCAAGAGAATGTTTTCTCTTTCTTTAACATAGATGTTAATGGTTTAACCAATCTTTGCATGCATAACTGGAAAAAATCTCCTAAAAATTTTGATTTTTCCCGTAAAGCTCGTAATGTCTTCTTGCAAAGTGAGGCAATGACAATGACTATGATATAGCTTTGATTCTAAAAGGATCAATTGCTAAACCTTGCTTAGAAACGATATGGCCAAGTAGCTTACCTTGATGTACTAAAAAGATAGACTTTTTGGGGTTCAAGGACATTCCAAATTGCCTACATAACTGAAAAGTATGCTTTAAGTGCATTAGATGTTCTTGAGAATCTTTTGAGAATACACTAACGTCATCTAAATAAAAATTATTTATTTGTTTAGTAGGCTACTTAAAATCCATGTCCATTGCATGTTGAAACATTGCACCGACATTTGAAAAAACAAAAGCCATTCATTTGTAAGCATAAGTGCCCCATTTGGTGGTAAAAGTTGTCTTATATCTATCCTCTTCTTAGACTAAAATTTGATTGTATCCACTATAACCATCTAGAAGGTATAATTTATCGATCCTAAAACTGTTCTCAAGATTTGATCCATGTTCAAGATTGGATAATGATCTTTCAACGATGCTTTGTTAAGATCTCGAAATCCACACATAATCTGATTTCTCCATTCTTCTTTCTTACAGGAAAAATATTTGCTACCCAACTTGAATGCTTGAATGGGAAAATAATTCCTGATTCAATCAATTTTGATAATTCTTTCCTCATAAGAGGTTCTATTCTAGGATTTTCAGGCCTATGTTTCTACCTAACTGGTTTAGAATTGGATGTAATTCAATGGTATGTTGTGCTAGACTGGGATCAAACCCTTTCAAGTATTGGTATCTCCAAGTGAAAACATCTTTAAATTCTATGCAAAGCTTAATAAAAACTATTTTTCGGATAAGGAACATACGTTTCCAAGGAATAAGTTCTTTCCTTAATCAACTGAAATCTCTTTGTAATTATAAGCATGAGTAGACATCTTAGTTTTGTCCTTTCTTAACTAGTCATTAGTGCTAAATATGTCTTCCAATGTGACAAGTCCTCGAGGAAACTTATTTATTTTTAGTTGAACGATCTAGTCACCGTATAAATGTTGTAATTTATCTTGATTTACTACAGAAAATTCAGCTTCTTGCTACAAGAACCTGCAGATTTGATCATCATTTCCAAAAACCTGCCAATTTGATTCATTATCAAGGATAGAAGGCCGACAATTAACTTAATATGAGGTTGATTTTTTCTATTTTCTATCTATTCTAGCACTTCAAAACTAGCGTCGATCGCTGCAAGTCTATCAAAGATGCTTATTTTCAGTTCAAGGAATAGATAGAATATTAATAGCATCGAAATCTTCCATTAAGTCTGAAACTTTATGTCAGTAAGACTTCATTAATGGATTCTTACAAACATTTAAGTTTTTTAGTTTATTGATAACCAACTCAGAATCACCAAAGATTTGTAACATGTTGATCCCTCTTTTTCTGGCCCAAAGTAAGCCATGAATTAATGCCTCGTATTCAGCTACATTAAAAGTGCATGAAAATTAGAGATTCAAAGCTGTAAAATACCTCTCATTTGTTGGGGAAGTGAGCATCAAACCTACTCCCTGTCCTTTCTTATTCTTAGCTCCGTCGAAATGAAGCTTCCAAATCCCTTCCGCTGAATTCTTTGTTTTGGACAATAAGGGAATTGTTGCATTTTCTTCATGCATACAATATACACTGAAAATATGTTCTTCAACTTCCTTAAAAGGATCATGGGCATGTTCTTCAACTATTTTTTCATCCATAAACATGTTAGAAACACCCTCTAATGCTGAAACTTGAGCTACATCATCGAAATCGGATTGATCTAATGCTGAATAGTTTGCCACTGCATTTGGAGAATGAGGCTCAATGTGAAATCTGGCCAATGGTTTTGAATTGACAGTGACCTTAGTGCCATAATGTGTGGTGAAAAACAAGAAAGACCAATCTGAGGAGAGATAACCTCCTATCTTCGCTATAAAGTCTCTAGATAGGCATAAAGCAAAATATGGAGGTAAATCCACAAGTAACATCTTGCAAAATGGAAACATTTGGGCAAGCATGTAACATTACCTCTAAATTTCTTATTATACCAACTATATTAGTTGCAGTCCCATCAAGCTGTAAAACACTCTTTTCTATAGGTTCATACTGCAGGCCCAATTTTTCAGCAATTGCTTTTGGCATAATTGTGCTACTTGCACCGCTATCCACCATGCAGTTATGAACTAAATTTTCTCCAATAATCAGTGATAGATAAAATGGTGGTGGCTTATTTATGTCTTGAGAATTTAAAACTTTTTGAACCATCCATCTAACCCCTTTTAGGCAGTCTTGATCAAGTGTTCCAAGGACCATATCTGTCTTTTGAACTTCCAATTCTAATGTTTTTGAAGAGATTTATAGTTTAGCTAGTTCATGAGAGAGTAAATATTGTTGTCTGGAATGCTTAAAGCATCCCACATTGAGATGTTAACATTATGATTTTTCATTACATCAACAATATTAAAAGAAGCAACCGTTTTAGAGATAGACTCAACTATTTTAGCATAAGCCTTAGCAAAAATTGATTCTGCTTCAACAACTTTGGATATCCGAGGAATAAATAATCTTCTTGGATCAGGCTATGGTTGTTTTTGTTGCTCTTTACCAGCTATAACACTTGCTATTTTTTGAGGGACAACAGGACTGTTGGCTGGTTTTGAGGCTGTAGATGTTGAATTATTAGTAACAGTGGGCAACACAGGTCTATTTTGCTATTTTTTATTTTCAATAGCCTTCTCCTGAGCTCTAGTGGTAACGACAATGAAACTATCCTCATTGAAGCTAACCAAATTCTGTTTAGGCACTTTCTGAATGTGACTTTCTTGCTGCCCACTCTCCATTTGAGGCATGAACAATGCTTCAGATTGAGGTTGTGCAACAAGATTTAGGTTTAGGAAAGTATTTGGGAAATTTGTAGTTGAATGAGGCTGATTGCAAGGTTGACACCACTCGTCTGTAGCCATATTAATGGGAACCAAAGCATTAGATGTACTAGGAATATTAGGATCAAACTGCCTTTGTTGGTAAGGCTACCTATAATTCTCGATTCTATTGGTAAAGGCGCTATTTTTTGCTGATTTTGATGATTTTTCTGATAAGGAGCCTGATAAGATCTGTTAGGCAATGCAAGCTTGTTTTTAATTGATGTCATCTTATTTCCCATGGTTTGTAAGGATTTGAACATATCTAGGGATGGGGCTGCAATAGTAGGCTCCACAATTGTAATATGTTGTGGAATAGGAGCTAAATTTGCCAAAAATGGCATTGTAGGCCTTGGTGCTAATTTTCCAAGCCTGAATAAGGTTGTTTTCAGCTTTTATGGCAATGTCATAGGCATCTGGCAGAGTAAAGGCTCCCATGGATTGGATCATAGTTGAAATATCGCTATTTAATGCTCTGAGGTAATAAAGGAAAGCGTGATCAGCTTGAGGCTTAACACTTGCTGGGATTCTTTCCCAAGTCCTAGTGAATCAGATGTTGAAACTAGACATATACTCATGAGGGGCTCTTTTGATAGTAGATAGTTGTTCTATTAAGGATAAATGATTTGAATTATGTTGGAACAGTTTCAGTAGTTTTTCACCTAAATCATCCCAAGTTCTTATGCTTCAAATCTCTAGATTTCTATACCATTGCAAGGCTTGTCCTTTAAAAGGTGTGGCTAAAATTCTTAAAGCTACATCTTCATGAGTAATATTATGGACTGCACAAATGGCTGTAACGTCTTTAATATGTTCAAGCAGGTGTAACTTGATTTTCACCAGTAAATGATGGCAAACTTTTCATGGCAGCATTGGGAATATCATGGTAAACTAGAATTACTAATGGGCTGCCATTAGTAAAGGTCACAAAATTTGGGTGGTTGAAGAGCCATTGGAAAAATTGGGATATGGATTGAAAAATTTATACGTGGTGAAGGAATATCAGGATGAGGGTTATCAAAACCAGGTCTATTATAGGGTAATGTATTACCAACTCTTCTCCTTCTAGCAGAATTCAAAGGTAATGAAAAAAACTCAAGAGGAATTCCTCTTACCGATGATCTTGTAGTCACTTTAGACATGGAAAATGTTGTAATACTGGTCTGAAATCAACTTTACAGAGTCGCCAAAAGATCATAAAATATTTAGAATAAATTGCTGCAGCTTGCTCCTAAAAGTAACTTTAATTTACTGTAAATCTGCTCTAGAATCTATAATTTGTATGCATTTCGATTTGTGGTCCCACAGCATGCCAAAAACTGTTATATCTCGAAAGTGCACCCTGCAGAGAGATACTTGTAGATTTTCTAAGTCTACAAAAGATCTCTCTCTCTCTCTCATAGATACAATGGAGACACCTCAGGTCTGTGGGTATACCTATTGTGAGGTGAATCTCTAGGATTAAAAGGCTGGTTCCTTATTGGTGTATACTAAACTGGTTTCTTGGGAGTTTTAAGGGGAAAAAGATGACTGAAAATTAATAATACTAAGGTGATACACCAAATTTGTGTGAGAACTTTGACTGAGTGAAATACACAACTGATTTGTGAAGAATTCTTTAATGCACGAACCAATTAATACCTTTTGCAGAAATCTAAGGGAAAAACACTTAATTTGTACTAAGGGAGATTCACAACAAGTACTAGTAAGCTAACATGCACAATAAAATTTAGCAGAAAAGGGTAAATTTGCAACAGGGTAAAGTGGTTAATCAGGGAATTTTCATTCACAAAATTAATGTTGACATACACAAGACTGTGAAATAACTTGGAAAGGAATGAAATTCTTCACACTCAGAGGGAAAAAATAGGAGAAATGGCTTCAGTACTCATATATCCAAAAGTTCTTTGGAAAGTTCTCGAAAAGTCCCCTTTCCCCGTGATTTGCAAAGGCACACAATATATAGAAAAAGTTCAACCCCTTCCTAAAAATAGCCTAAAGGCTGTACTCACCCATGCATCCTAATTTTATCCTTTATTTAATAATAAATAAAGGAATAAAATAATACAAACTAGAGCATGTAATAAAAATAGGCATTAGCAACCTTAAATACAATACAGTCAAACTGAAGTTGACTGTTCTATTTTAAAGAAAGAATGGGTGAAAAATTTGCTAAAAATATAATTTTCTTGCTAGGCAAGTCTTCCTCCTTTGAGCATGCAAATTTTTCATCTTCTCTATTATGTCCTCCAATGTGCACATGCTCTGATTTTTCTCGAATGGTCACATGAGTGACACTTTGCAAATTTTACTAGTTCATTCGGGGACCACCTTTGATTTGTTTGGTTTGCATTGCCACCTTGTGGACTTAGGTGAATTCATGTCTTGAAGGGGGAATCATACATATATTAGGCCACCATGTGTTTGGAAAGACCATACCCTATGGTCTACCACCTTTAACCTTGGCATATTATATTTTTCACCTTTTCGGTGATCATGGCATATTATAATGGTCTTTGATTATTTTTGACCCACTATATTTGAACTTCTACAAAGTCGGGATATGATTTAAATCTTGGGCCATGTGGGTTGGCCCTTCCACATGATGACTCAACCCTTTTGTGAACTGGGTTGATGGTAACCTAACCCATGCTTGGTTAACTTGGATTTTTGGGAGCATTTAGGACCCTGATCCTTGCACATCTATTTTCATTGCCATTTATCTTCCACTGTGGTTAGGGTTTCAGACCCATGTAATTAATGTTGTCGGTGGTGGCAACTGCGGTTGAATGTTTTGATCCCTGTGCTTGATCCTCCACCGTTTGATCCTATACTTGATCTTATTGAACCGTTGATTCTTAACTCACGTTAGTGTGGAAATAACCCTTGGTATCTGTGGGTAGTTAAAGCATGAGCATGTCGCATTTGCACATTCCATTTGGTTTTTGGATTCACGGCGAAGCCCTTGCAAAAAAAAATTAGCTCTCGCATTTTCGAGGAAATCATGGTGGTTTTGGTGGCTTTCAAGCCTTCACACTCTTGTTTTGGCTTTGAACGCCATGGATGTTTGCTTGCCATGCATTTTGATGAACCACGACGGTTATTCTGTTCATTTTGTTTTCCTGTAGCTTGACATTTCTTTCATGTACTTTTTTTCTTTCGTACATGATCTGTAGTTCATTTCAATCATCTTAGTGGCTCACTAGATCTCTATGGAATGATAAATCTTTGCATTTCTTTCTGGTTTTTGTGTTTTCAATGCTCATCTTAACGAGCTCAAATGAGCTTGTAAAGGAAGTATCGCCGTTGTTGCTAGCTTCGACCTCATTACTTGAACTTGTTGAGTTCTTGCTCTCTTCATCTTCTCTATAACTATTTTTTTTAAATGGAAAGAAACCTTCGAACTGCGTCCTTTGTCTTCTATTTACTTTGAAATACGGCTCGGCTTATTAGAAACTCCGATCGTAAATGATCTTGCTTTACCCCTTAGACTTTTGTATTGGTTTCTTTCTTTTATTTTCTGTAGATGCATATTTGTCCATATCACTTGTTCAAAAGGAAACAACTCTTGAGTGTGAAGTTCATTTTTTCCTTACCTATAAGTTGGCTATCATTGTTATGCTTGTAGCTTTTCAAATTTAGACACGATATTCTGATTTCATTGCAAATCTGGAACTAAAAATATAGAAATGACTGTATGACATTGGGCGTTCTGTGATTGTTTTCTTTGTACTGGGAAAACTCCACTTTCTAAGCTTGTAAAATCAGATAGTAAATCGGGTTTCAAGAGAAACTGGATTCACCATTCATCTTTAGAGATCTTCATTGTGTATTATGTTCAAGATAGTTACATTTAAAAAATCTGGGTTATTATTTCCTTCAAACCCTTTATTTTCGTAGATCTGTAAAATCAATGTTGTTATAATTCATCGTTCATAATAACTAGATTTTCTTTGAATGTTCAAGAGCATACATTTTCCTAGAACTTGAAGAAAATCATTAGATTCTTTCTTGTAAATGGCTTTTCCTTACGTAAATGATAAAATAGAAACTGTATTTCAATTTTAATATTAATTTCAATTTTGTTTTTAAAGAAAAACCCCATTTTGCAAGGGGAAACCCGGAAAATGTTTTTCAAAATTCTTCTCTCTCCATGCTTTAGTTGAGTGAATTTGTTCATGCTTTCTTTTCTTGATCTATTGCATCCTTGGAAAATCATGAAGTAGTTGGCTTTTGATTCACACTTGAATTTTGAAATAAAATGAACTTTGAATAGCTACAACTTGATGAACTTCTGGAATACCTGTATGTTTCATTTGATCATAATATCATCTTAATAATGAAAAAAATGTACTTTTGTTGATTGTTATCATTTGTTTTGAAGTTCAGATAGCTTATAAAGCATGTAGTAGCTAAAAAAGCATGTGTTTCAATTATGTTTAAATCAAAATTCAATTTTACAAGGGGAGACTCTGGCAAAAAAAATTCAAAATTCTTCCCTCTCCATATTTTCAACCTGATTTGTAAAAGTATTTCTTCCTGAATTATTTTGATGTTTCTTTCTTCCTGTAAACCATCTAGGAATGATGTTTGTTTTCCATTCTCTTAAAAATAAACAATAGCTACTTCTTTATTAACCATTAAATTGATCTCTTCATTCCATGTTGCAACTTTTTATGCAAAACTCATAAATAAGTTAGAAATATATAGGCTTTTTGGCCTCTCTTGCATCCATGTGATTTTATTTTCTTCTTCATTACCTTTCGCAAACCGCTTTAATCTTCTTTTATGTGTCATCTCCACCTCCGTCTCTCGATGCAAGCTATTTCAAATTTTTCTTTTCTATATCAATCTTTAGCTCTTTTATTTCATTCTTCCACCTGAAACTCTTTATGTACTCTGCTCTCTTTTGTTGCCAAGTCTATCTGTATCCCTAAGTTACCCTGTGTCATGTGCCTATATTTCTTTCTTTCAAGTACCATTAGATACATTGAACTTAGAATATGTATTTGATTTAGAATAGATGTATTGGAATAACAATGTACTCGGAGCTCAAATTTGATAGGTACTACTCTTTGTCTTGTAGGTGAAAAGAAGATGGAGATGGAAAGTGGAAGATGGAATGAGATGAACTTGGAGATGATGCGGAGTGGGAAAGAAGATAGAAAAGGAAATGATGGGTTCACTTTTACTCCTCTACTCTTATTCTTTAGCACATGCAATATTCTCATTTCCATGTATATGATGTTGTTACTTAGTCACATCCCATGGCTTGTGTGGGAAAACTTATGATCTCTTATGAATAAAGCATTAAATTGAAATAATGAGTTGACTATCTCTTTCTGCATTCAGTTTTTCCTTTGATTGTATAATGATGTAAGCAACTCAATATCTCAATAAAATGAATTAATATAAGAGATAAACTTAAAATGAATACCTGTAACTCCAGTAAGCAACCATTGAATGAGATGTGCCTCCTTGTATGTTGTTTGACTGCCTTAGCATATGCTCTTCATTTTGACTCCTTCCTACTATTTACATTCGAGACATTATTGTCACTGTTCGGTTGGCGGTATTTTCTTGATGTAAGTAGTAGGAAAGGAGTCACTTGTAACATTTTATGATAGCATAGATGGATGCAATTTCATTAATCACAAACAACTTTAATGAATACAGAGCAATAAATTTGATGAGCACAAACATAATAATAGTGAATCTGATCATTTGAAAAATGCAACTATGTTTGTTGTCCCAGAACCATACACTTCACATATTCTCGCAACTGGTGTCTTCATCAGACAACACAAAGAAATCCTCGGGGCCTATGTTATTTTGCTAAGGGTATTCGTGAAATTTTAGAATATGTGATCATTACGTTTTGTAATAGCACACATAGTTGTAAACTTCACTTGATCTTTTCACAAATCAGCAATAACAATATAATCTGATATAAATTCCCCTTGATTAGGTATACTTCATCAATGCTATCCATCATAACAAAGTTTCAAGTTGCTCATTTCTCGCACAAGTGTAGAAATTGTCAACAGGAATATATTGACATTTCTAAATCTTTTCGTTGTTGAAGTTGTTCATTTTTGTGAAGTCCTTTCGAAGATATCATATAATCAACTTTATCCTGCTCCATCTCCCACCATAATATTTTAAAAACCATTGATCCATCCTTAACTACCCCTATTTTACTTGTGTATAAATGAAGGAACAAAATCTACTTGCAAAAATAAGCGAACAATCAGGATTTCTTAATGTGTTCAAGAGAACCTTGGCCTTGTGTTTAAAATATCTCCATCGCTTAGAAGTGACAAGTCTTAAGAGTTAAAACATGGGGCATTGACCATATTTTCCCAAGGTTCACTGCAGAGAATTTGTGTAAAAGAAAGGTATCTCCATCTCCTTCATCAAATAGAGGTTACACTAAAGGTCCTCTCACCCTAGTCAAAGAGACACATCCTAAAGTAGTGAGGATAGGTCAAATACTCTTAGAGGTGTTATCCATATCTGCACAAATTTGAGTAACAAAGGGCCAGTTAGATCTCATCCCCGACTATAAAACGATACACACTATGATTTATATGCCTCTAAGCTCCCTGTGGAATATGTGTTGCTTCTCATCTTGAAAAGGAGAACGAATTTGGATACCAACACTTTTGACGCTATTGCAGGGGACTCTTTGAAGTATTTGAACAATGGTGTCTGCATACATGACCCTGGTGATGCTTTTTATAGATTTTTAAGTCCAAATACATTGCTAAAACATCATTATTTTTTCAGATCTATAACAATTGTTCAAATTTGTGAGTTCTGAGTGTAATATTTCAAGCTTATATAGTTATTGCACTAAGATTTGTATCATCATTGATAAATTTGGGTAAAAGAAGAGTAGATCTTGTAATATTTACATGAATCTGGTATTGACAGACATTTGATAGATATTTCATAGTGCATTCCAACAAACTAAGGTGAAAATCCTTAGTGGCGACTCCGTGTTGTTTAAAATATTTATAAATACCAGTTTCTTAACATACGTCAAGTGAGATTTGTCATTAATATCTGCAAAGCTATAAGGGTGAATATATTTATTTAGTAAGGACCCTATTAGAAGGTTGTTTCAAGAGATGGGAAATTTTGTTGGAGATCAAGCATCAAGAAAAGAGATCTCCATTGGAGAAACTAATCAGCCTATGATTGAATATTACAAAGTACCTCCTCAAGTGCTTCTAAATAAGGCAGTCTCTTTGTTGAATTGAATTCTCCATCCTGGAGAGGGTCCTTCATCTATATTTGAAAATTTGCTTCTTAATATGCCCCAAGTATTTTCAAAATCTAATAGATTTTCCAAGATACAAAGCCTTTAGAGGGAATTCATTCTAAAAATTGTATCCCCGTACACATGCAGACCCCTCACTCCTCGTCATTTTATTTCTTCGTAAGATCACCTCCTCAAAATAATATGTCTCACCTCTCCACCTAGACCTCCATTTGTTATTAATACTTTTGGTCCCATAAGTTTTAGAGGTATGGTTGGCTATCCAAATGTTCGCCACAGATGTGAGAAACATATTTCCTAAGTTTCAAGGAAATATTTCAATAACTAGTGATTAGTACTTGAACCTCTTTGTCAATATGATGGAGGACTTCGAAATAGATTTTGAGGATGTATACATTAAATCAATTATTCATACTCTAGAAGAATATTAAAAAAATATCTACGAGATAATTCCATTGACTCCTCGAAAGAGATTAAGAATGCTTTCGGGATGCAATACGGTGCTAAAACAGACCCTAGGTTTCTTTTATCGAGTTTGAAAATATAAAAAGAATCGTAATGAATCGCTGCATGATTTCAATACTAGATTTAACAAAACATGAGAAGACTTCCTTTTAATTTGAGGCCATGTGATGAATCATGTATGATAAAGTATTCGATGCATTTGACAAGAAAGTTGCTTACTTATTTGAGGGATAAGAACCCCGGGACTTTGAGGTAGGCCTTTACCATGGATCTGAAAATTGAGAACATTATTAAAGTAGTTGGAAAACCTCCTAAGAGAGAGGGTTTTAAATTGATCAACACCGAGAAGCCTCAATAAAGTAAGGTTGTGGATCTTGAGGAATTTGTAAGGACTTTGGCCTGGTCACAAAGAAATCTCTTACAAGCTAGCCAGGAAGAGAAAGGAATGGACAAGGTTCTCAAGGTCAAGATAGGTAACAATTACAAGAAATACTTGTGAATCATCATAGAAAAGATTAGAAGTCGATGACATGGGTAAAGGACCCATGGGAGCCAAAAATCCCAAGCTAGGGAGAATAGAGTAGTGCATGATCCTCGAATGCCATATTTGTTTTTGTTGAAGAGATAAATCAAATGGATTTGTGTGACAAATGCTTCTTACCCCACCCGTGATGTAAAATAGATCAGAAAGTTGAAGAAGTTGATTATGATGCATGCATGGTGGACTAATCTACAAGCTCACAACAAGGAGCAACTTCAACTGAGGTAATAAGTGTAAGAGCTGGTGCAATGTTTTGGGACTCGCATTCACTTGGGTACCTCTTCTTCCTCCCTCTCATGTTTTATAAATAAATATGGTACAAGCATTTGAACTTCCTAATAATGATTTTGAGTACCTAAGAGCTCTAATGATTAAGAAGTACGATGGAGGAATCCCATCGAAGAGGATACACATGCTAATGAATGTTGTTGTGGCCCAAGAAAAGGAGTATAACACATGAAGAAAAGTTGTCAAAGGGGCAGGGCCTCAATCCAAACCAAAGACCCCAGTTCTCACCAATGTCCCGAAAGAGACTCCAAAGAAAGTAGAACCTGGTGTGCCCACCCATGCCAAAAATGTTAAAAACCTTGTCCCATCTAATAAGTTTGTCAATATTTCTCCAAATGTTGCTTTGCCCAAGTACATTCCCTATGACATTGCCCAAGTCTTGAGTCAGATCAAGATTTCTGTCCCAATTATGGAACTACTTAGGATTCCTGAGCATAAGAAGAGGGATTTTGAGTATTTGGGATTGGAGGAAGATAGGAGTGCCCAAGGTAGAAATATAAATAATGTAAATACTCCTCCTCTAACCATTGCAGACCTAGAAAAACCACCAACATTAGAGGAGATAGGTGAACCACCTAAAGTCTACTTGGGGACATCTTTGGTTGAGTCTCAGTTAAATGTTGATCCATTTTTTACAACACTAATTATTAAAGACAGACTGATACATAATTATATGTTTGACTCCAAAGCATCATACAATGTTATGCCTCTTGAAGTCATGAATGAATTGAACATTAAAGTGAAGAAGCCTATTGAAAGTGTACTGCAATGGATTCTAGAGAGGTCCCAGTTGTAGGGTGTGTGAAAGGTTTGGTAGTAAAACTGGCAGCTTATCCTTGTAAGAACCTAAAACTTGATGTTGTCATTGTTGATTACATTGCGGATCGGGCCTGTTGTTATCAAGAAAGTGGGCTGCAAGTGTTGGTGGAAGTGTTCATATGGATATGTCTTTTACCACCATTCCAATTGAAGGAAGCCTTGTAAAGCTGTATGGAGAGAAAAAAATGTTGCACCTCATTGAAGATCCAAATAATGCTTCTTATGAAGTGTTATATGCTGATGTAGATGCATATAACTTTGTGGGGTTTATTAATGGAAAGGAGCACAAGATTGATTAGTGTAAATGTCTTGAACAAGTTGGTTTACCTTGGACCTTGTTATTTGATGGAGCATGTTCCAAGTTTGGAAATGGTGTTGGCATTGTTCTGATTTCTCTAGGACAAGAATAGTTTGTATTTTCTTTCAAACTTAACTTTGAATGTACTAACAACATTGTTGAATATGAAAAATTATTATTGGGCTTGAGAATTGCATGGAAATATGATATAAAGGATATCATTGTCAAATGGGATTCAGAATTTATTTTCAAGCAAATTAGAAAATTGTATGCTACTAAAAATAAGAGAATGAAACAATATAGGCATGTTGTTTGGGATTTGATTGAAATGTTTGAATATTTTAATAACTTGCACCATGATAGGAAATTTAATGCTATTGCGAGACAAGTTAGAAGTGCTACGATCTAGATTTGGGAATGTACAGTGTCTCCATTTTGTGATTATGATGTTGAAATACTAACAAGGCCATCTGTCCCTAATAACGCATACAAAATTAGCAAGTGTTTGATGATGATGCATAGGTAAAATATTTTCTGCAAAACCAAGGTGAGTTTGCTGAGAAAAATATAGATTGGGAACCAATAGTGTGTGTTGTTGAAGGAAAGGAAACATTCTTTGGAAAAGACATCATCCAAGAAAGACAGAATACGATTCCCAGAGGTTTTGTGGCACTGGAGTAAAACTTTGATAATTTTTATTACATTATTAAAAAAATATGTCTATTTCAAGAGATGTGGAAGAGCACAACCTCGGGAAAAAGGAAAAGCCACGAAAAATATATTTAGGAAGTAGTCTCTACAAGGAAGAGAAGCAATCCTATATTCAGATTCTGAAGAAATATCAGTACTGCCTAGCTTGGTCTTATTTTGAGTTGAAGGCATACAGGAATATTTGTTCTAACATGAGATTCCTCTTGAGTCTAATGCCAAGCCTTTTAGGAAAAAATAGAGGCCCATCAATCCACTTCTTTCTTTGAAAATTCAAGAATAACTGAAGAATTTGAGGGATGGAGGGATCATTCAGCCCACAAGGTACTCTTCTTGGGTTGCAAACCTAGTGCATGTCAAAAAAGAATGGTGACATAAGGCTATGAGTAGACTTTAGAAACCTGAATAGAGCATCATTAAAAGATAATTACCCTTTGCCAAACATGGAGAATATGCTACAATTGGTAACAAGTTCTGAATTGTTATCTACTCTGGATGGTTTCTCTGGCTATAGTAAAATTGTTGTGAAGGAGTCAGAAACAATAAAGACTTCCTTTACTACTCCTTGGGGAACTTATGTCTATGTCAGGATGCCTTTTGGCTTCATGAATGTTGGAGAAACTATCCAAAGAGAAATCAATGTGGATTTTTCTGGTTATATCAATGATTTCATTGTTTTTTATTAGGATGATGTAACTGTGTTTTCAGAAATAGAAATGATCACTTGCAACACTTGGAGAGAATGTTATAAGGTGTAGAGAGTATGGAATATCATTGAATCCCAAGAAGTGCCATTTTGGAGTGCAAAAGGAAAAGCTACTTGGTAACATTATATCAAAATAGGGGGTCATGATAGATCTAGAGAGAGTGGAAGCCATCAGCAAGGTTCTAACTCCAAGAACTAAGAAGGGAATTCAATCCTTCTTTGGGAAAATAAACTTTATCAAAAGATTTGTGTCTAATTTTGCTGAGCTGACCATCCCCATTACTAGCATGCTGAAGAAGGACCAAGTTATCAAATGGGAAGAAGTTTCCATTCAAGCTTTCAATGAGATCAAAGAAGAACTAAAGCATGCACTGCTCAAAGCCCCAAATTACAAAAAGTCTTTTCAATTTTTTTCTTTTGCTTCAAAAAACACCATTGCATCTATTTTGTTATAGAAGGATGATGAAGGGGCTGAGAGACCAATTTCCTTTTTCAATAAGGCATTGCAGGGAGCTGAGTTGAAGTACACCATCATGGAGAAGCAATAATTTTCCTTTATGAAAGAAACAAATGTTTTCAGACCCTACATCTTGAGTTATAAAGTTTTTTCTTATGTTCCCCACACCATGGTGAATGAAATCTTATCAAAGATGAAGGTCTCAAGTAAAAGATGTAGATGGGTGATCAAATTGCAGGAGTATGACATGGATATCCAAACCATGAAATTGGTAAGAGGTTTGGGCCTAGCTAATCTTATGGCTGAGAGTAACTTGCAAACTATTGAGGTGAATGAAGTAGAAGGAGAAAGGGTGGATGTCCTCAAAAATTTGGTATGTTCTAAATGGTACAAAGATATAATATTTTATCTCATACATCTATGCTGCCCTAAATATGAAAGAAATGAAAAGAATATTGTTCCAATCCGTGATCTTAGATGATAATAGCACACCACATTAGATTTGAAAAACAAAAGAGCTAAAATACCATATATGGAAATCCATCATAATCCATAATTCTCAATACATTACAATAGAATTACTTCAATTATTCAATAAGAAAGATGTACATATAGGAGGAGGGAAGTGCAACTACTACCTGCAACAGTGGTGAAGAACTCCCACTAATGAGATACACTTAGTTAAGTTAACTCCAAAAGACTAGTACGCTAACTCCACATAACCGAGAAGCTAACTCCACACAACTAGTACACCTAAGCAAGTTAACCCAACAAGTCTAGGGATAACACAAGTGTAAGAATTATCCACGATAAATAAATAAAAGGATAAATAATAACCTACACTAACACCCTCCCATAAGCATAGCTTAGCTGGGTGGAAAAGAAGGTGGGTCCCGGCAACAAGGCCTAATGAGGTACCCACGCACAATAAATGAGAAAATTGGACACCACAAGGTACCCAAAAACTAGTAATAACAAAGTAGAGAAAATCCTTGAGTAAGATATCCTCAGAAGCTTGACTCTAAAAACTTGTACAATCGTTGAAGAAGTGTGGTGCACACTATGGTCTAAATCCAATGCTCGATCATATAACTCAAAAACAAATGACACTAGGCTTCACCGGAAGACATCCATGCAAGGAGAATGTCAATGGAGTGATGTCGAAAAGTGAAAAATAAATGCCAAACATAATTTGATCAATTGCTACAAATAGGTGTGCCACAATCCAAGAAAAACCAAGGCAACAAGGTAAGGACACAAGATCCAAATAAATAGGAGTGCCACGATCCAAGAAAAATCTAAGGTAATAAGGCAAGGACACGAAACCAAGAAGAAAAGATCAACACCACACGCTCTCATACTGCTAAATGAGTAGAGTGATACCATAGATCTGTATGAGTTGCCAAAATCAACTACTCGAACACTAACAAACTAACACTAGGCTCCACTAGAATAGCTCCCCCACAAGAGAGACTGTCAACATGCCAAAAAAAAGTGTCAAAAATACAGATCTAAAATATCTCAATAAATAAGAGAGATATAAATGTATACACCCATAGATACAAGAATGCAATACCCAAAATTTTAGGACGTCGGGCTCAACCAAAAATGCATCCACAAGTGATCACAACACCCTCCCAAATTTGGCACTTTATAATTGAGTGCATGTAAATATTACAATGAGTAACAATACCTTTTACATTTGAAATATGTGTATAAAAATTTCACCAATGCGTAGATCTTGAAAAAATACACAATTTCAAAAAAAGATCACCTTAATCCGAGCTACGGATCAAAAGTTATGAGCTCTACAAGGTTTTGCTATTAAAATAATATTTTAATGCTGATATTTTTAAAAGGTACACGTGACACCCAAATGTCCAAAGGGTAAAAGAGTGCATCCACACGATACATGCTTGCGACCAAAGGATAAAAGCCTACGCCCAAAACCTAAAATGTCTAGAGGGTAAATCATTGTGTCCAGAGGGTACACACTTATATCCAATGGATAAAAGAATGCACCCAGAGGGTATAGATCTGCATCCAATGGATAAAAGACTACATCCAAAACCAAAATACCCAGAGGGTAAAAGAATGCATCTAGAAGGTACACGCTTATATCTAATGGATAAAAGAATGCACGCATAGGGTACAGATCTACGTCTAGTGGATAAAAGACTACATGAAAAAACCAAATACTCGAGAGGGTAAAAGAATGCATCCATAAGGTACACGCTTATATCCAGTGGATAAAAGAATGCTCCCATAGGGTATAGATCTCGCCCAAAGATATAAAAGACTACATCCAAAACCAAAATACCCAGAGGGTAAAAGAATGCATCCGGAAGGTACACGCTTATATCCAATGGATAAAAGAATGCACCCATAGGGTACAGATCTATGTCCAGTGGATAAAAGACTACATCCAAAACTGAAATACTTAGAGGGTAAAAGAATGCATCTGAAAGGTACACGCTTATATCCAATGGATAAAAGAATGCACCTAGATTTGATCTGTCTCAAAACATGGTCGATTTTATAGTCGATTATATGGTTTTGGCACCTTCCAAATCCAATGGTGCACTCCATTTTGCATAAAAATGCATGCTACAAAAAGTGCTAACAAAATCTAAATACATGAAAAAATAAACTCTTGCTGATAAAGAAAAACTTACAAATGGATGTCTACATCATCTATAGCTCTGATACCATGAAAGGAACAAAAATAATATTATTCCAAGCCACGATCTCAGATGATAATAGCACACCACATAAGATTTGTAAAACATAAGAGATAAAATACCATATATGGAAATCCATCATAATCCATAATGCTCAATATATTACAATAGAATGACTTGAATTATTCAATAAGAAAGATGTACATATAGGAGGAGGGAAGTGCAACTACTACCTACATCGGTGGTGTAGAACTCGACTAATGAGACACTTGGTAGTTAAGTTAACTCCAAAATACTAGTAAGCTAATTCCACATTACTAGTACACCTAATCAAGCTAACCCAAAAAGTATAGGGATAACACAAGTGTAAGAATTATCCCGATAAATAAATAAAAGGATAGATAATAACCTACACTAACAAAATATTTGAGTAAAAATAAAAAAGAGCTCTTAATTTAGCCTCTCAAAAGTATGTCATTACTGATTTTTGGTTAGCTTGGAAGAACCCCAAGGAAGTGCTCTTGAGATGCATTACTGAAGATGAGGCCCCTAAAATAATTGCTGATCTTGATGGAGGATTATGTGGGGGACATTTTTCTCGAAGAGTTACAAAACATAAAATCTTGAGGGCTGGTTATTGGTAGCCAACTCTCTTCAAGGATACAACTCTATTGGTTAGGAAATGTGAAATTTGTCAGCATTTTTTTGGAAGAATGAAAGCTTTAGGCTCCCTTCCTTTACAACCTATGTCAGGTGGAGCCCCATTTAGATAATGGGGAATGGATTTCATTAGGGAAATTTCTCATCCTTTCAGTGCTGGTCATAAATGGATTCTTGTAGCCACTAATTATTTCAGTAAGTGGGTGGAAGCAATCCCCACCAAGAAGGTAACACACCAAGTTATCATGGAATTCATGCGGAATCGATCATATGTAGATTTGGAGTACCATTCAAGATTGTTGCTAATAATGCCATGAGTTTCAGAGATAAACCTTTCGTGGCAATGTGCAAAGAGTATGGGATAAATTTAACATATTCTTCTAACTACAATCCCCAAGGAAATGGACAACCTGAGTCCAGTAATAAAAAATTGTTGAAGATCATTAGAAGAACCTTGGATCTGAAAAAAGGAAGTGAGGTGAACAACTGAAGTTTGTTGTTTGGGCTGATAGAATCACTTTCAAAAGAGCTACTGGTAAGAGCTCATTTGAGTTGGTATATGGAACTCAAGCTTTTCTGCCCCTCCATTTGCAATTGACTTCATTTCAGTTTGTTCAAATAATTGAAGACCAAGAAGTTAGTCCATATGATGCTCGAATAAATCAGATTATTGAGTTGGATGAAGAAAGAAGGGCATCCCATCACCGACATGTGAAGTTTAGGGAAAAGCTGAAAAAGTTATTTGACAAAAAGGTGACTCTAGAGCTTTAATTAGGGATCTTGTGCTTTTAAGGGATAAAAGCATGAAGATAAGGGCAATCTGGTAAATTTGATGTATTGTGGATGGGCCCTTATTCCATTGATATTCAAATTGGTGAAAATACTTTCTTCCTAAAATACTTAGATGAGGAACTCGCTTGAGTTGTTTGTTAATGGCAGGCATTTGAAACATTTCCTTGATTGATTTCTAATCAAGGTATACTCCATTTTTACAAAGTGTATAGTTCTTTGTTCTCATTCTTCTTTTGTATTTTTGTTCATTTTGGTCCTTGTTGACTGTTTTTCTAGTTTCTCGGTCTGCTTTTTTGGAGGATGGTTATGGTTGTTCTACTCTGCAAGCTTATTCTTTGACTCGATTACCCAACGGTCTATTTTTGGCACTTGGTATGCTATTTGTTCTTATGGCACTAACAAGGAGTTCCCATCCTGATTCGGAACCTGATGTTGGTGCTCAAATTAGTCTCGCCCATTTATCATTGAAATTACTCGGTTTGCGGCCTCTCGTTATGTTTTCTATCTTCCCGTATTCGTGCTTGAAAACTATGTCCTCCATTTAGTTACCATGATCAGTCCCTTCCTTGGTCAATGATCACTTAAAGGTCCAAAATTTATTTTTCGTTCCTTTGTCCATCGTAAAGAGTCTCTAAAATGGGCGTAAAAATCGGGTTTTACCTTTCCATCATTTTCCACAATCACATTTTGTCAAGTCCTTGTCATTTTTGTCCCTAATACCTGTGGAAACGTGATTGGATGTAGCTCTAAGGATCATATTTGAGCCTTATAATATTTCCAATTTTTCTATCCTTGATGAAAATTCATTTCAGGGCTCAAATGGTGATTCTCTGCATTTTACAATTTGACGGGTGTATTTTTCTTTGTCAAATTTATATCTCAAAGATCGGTGGAAACATGGCCCTTTTTGGTTAGATGTAGCTCGGTGGGCATTTTTAAAAGTCTGTAAGGGTCACTTTAATCTAGAAGCTTGTCCACATGTAGAAACGATGCTCATTTGAAAATTCACCTTTTAATTTGGCCTTCGAGTTGTGCAGGGGGACATATGGAGGTTTCCATTGCTTTTCCCAAACTTAGAAAAAAATTCATGCAGCCAATATAGTTTTGGAGGACCATGGACACGTGGGGGGTTGGTGCTCATTTGAGGATCTTCCTCAAGGTCCCACTTTAACAATTTCGACAGGGAGACATGTGGATGTTTCCGCTGGCTCCTCTTTGTACTTAAAATTTTCAAATCAATTTCCTAAGGCCTGGGATGCGTGGTGAGCTCAAACTTGTTCAAGGTCTCCGATCTTAGGAACCATCTTGAAGTTATGCCATGAAGACATGTGGAGGCTTCCACTGGGTCTTCCCATACGTAGAGTTTTCAAGCAACTTTATAAAGGCCAGGGACACGTGGAGAGACTGCACTTGTTTGGGGACTGGCCGCTAAGTTTTATTTTGAAGAAGCACCAAGAAGACACATGGAGGATTCCACTCACTCTTCCCTTTTTCTTGGAGTTTTCAATGGCCAAAGGAAAGTGTCTCGGACCCTAAACACTTGGCATCTTTTGTTGAACCTTCAATTTTTTAAACAGACTGCCGGAATGAGACACGTGTTAAGCCCGTGCTATTTTGGGGTCTCTCGCTTTTGGGGACCATCTCAAAATGTACCATTGAGACACATGGAGGCTTCCGCTAGAAAAAATTTTCATCGAGAATTTTTGATGGCCGAAAGGAGTTTTTTTAGGCCAGTGTACATGGAAGGCTTGCCCTTGTTTAGGACTTGCCAATCTACTTCTCCTTTACATTTGCGCTAAGAAAACACATGGATGGATATGATATAAAGTGGAAAAGGGGAAATATCAATGGTTGTTGTGCATTTCACCTTTTTTTTGCCATTTTTGCTCCAAGACTCTTGGAGACGCAAATATGCACTATTTTTCATCGTTCTTTGATGAAATTCTTTATCATCTCTATCTGTAAGTTGCCTTTGAATGGATTTGAAACTTAAGTTTTTAGTCCAGGATTGTTAAGTTGGATATTTTGAAGTTGGAGTTTCTCGAGGCACTTGTGAAAATATGAGTTACCGGAGGAAATGGATAAGAGGTAGAATTTACAAGGAAAGAGAGGGAAAAGGGATGAAAGTGCATGTACAAAAGGTGAAAAAGGCATTACCTTGAGATCAAAAAGGGATGACCTATCAAGTCCAGCTATGCAGAGGCTCTAAAAAAGATTAAAAAGGGGATTTCTCACATGACATGAAAGAATGATTAAAAGGACTCCTAAAAATTTGTGGCATGGCATCCTAGTCATTAGTTGAGGGCCCAAGAAACGTGATCAGTTCACAATTGGTCCACATGGCAGATTTTGGATCTGAATTTGTTAAACATTGATGTCTGAAACAAATTGGTAACAAGAAAAGGTCCCTTGAATATTCTTCTCTTTTGGGGGAAAATTGACTAAGCAAAATGTATAAATGCAATGAGAATACTCTTAAAAAGGATCGAGTTTGAATTCCTAAGAAAAATTTGAGAAATCCATCTTCATGAGAGACCAAAGCCAAGATAACCTGTTATTTTATTCTATGTTAGATTTTCTATCGTGTCAAGTTGGTTGCATATGTATAGCCATTGATGAGCACTGATATTGCTCTAGAAGCTTTCCCCGTTGATGAATCTAAGTAATTTTGAAATTAATTTGTGTCCAATCTCTAGAAATTTGTGTCTTCTTTGTTTCAGAATGTTTGCAAATAGTTTCTTTCATTCCTATTGCAATCTTACATTGAAATATTTGTGAAATCACATAGGATCTTGTCCCTATGATAGTTTAATGGTATTTGCAATTTCATTTCAAGAGTATCCTTCATCCTGGATGAGATAAATAGATTTAAAATCAATTCACTGTCATTTGTTGGTAAAGATTATCTGTAAGTCCTCGGGTGTACCTTAGGCATGATTTATCAGAGACTTTAGTGTTTAATTGAATCCTTCAATTTGATCCTTCATGTTGGAGTCTCATAGATTATGTGAAAACGTATTGATTTGGGCCTCCATTAAAGCACACCTTCTGGTTGAAGGAACGTATTGACTGTTCTAAAGATTTTTGTTGTTAAAGTTGTTCATTGTTGTGAAGTCCCTTTCAAGATCTCGTATAATCAACTTTATCCTACTTCATCTCCCACCAAAATCATTTAAAAACCATAGATCCATCCGAACTACCCTGTTTTCCCCTGTGTATCAATGAAGGAAAAAAATCTACTTGCAAAAATATGCGAACAATTATGATTTCTTAATGTCTTCGTAACCCGGCCTTGTGTCTAAAATATCTCCATCGCTTAGAAGTGACAAGTCTTAAGAGTTAAATCATGGGGCATTGACACTATTTTCCCAAGATTCACTTCGAGAATTTGTGCAAAAGAAAGGTATCTCCATCTCCTTCATCAAACAAAGGTTACACTAAAGGTCCACTCACCCCGGTCAAAGAGGCACATCCTAAAGTAGTGAGTAGAGGTCAAATCCTCTTAGAGGTGTTATCCATCTCTCAAAAAATATTACTAACAAACGGCCGTTACATCTCATCCCAGCCTACAAAATGACACACACTATGATCTATCTACCTCTCGAGATCCCTGTTGAATCGGTGTTGCTTCTCGATTGAAAAGGAGAATGAATTTGGATACCAACAAGTGGTATAATCCACATATAAGTAGATAAAATGATGGGCTTGGATGGGGAATTAGGACCACATGGACAAGTGCATAGAAACAGAGTGGTTAGTGGTAGTTTGACACAATCACATTCCCATGTGGCGGTCGGAGGATTAACATGGAGCAAGCAGGTGTAAAATGTTCTCCGAATGTGTAAGGAGCGGGATTGGAACCCACAACCTCCCCATAGAAAGAGGAGCGACCCAACCAACTCAGCTAGCAAGTTGGTTGAGATATGTTATGGTTGATAAGATATTTAAATAGGTTTTTCAAGTGCCCTTGGCCTATATAAAGGCCTTCGACACTCCTACACACACAAGCTCATTTCACAGCTAAGGCCTATTATAATAGGCATGTAAAAATTTAAGTCCTATTATAGGATTATTGTTATTAAATTTGAGTCCTATTATTTTAATAGGTGAAATATTATTTTGTAGCTCAATTCTATTTGAGAAGACATACTCCAAGCCCGATATGAGAAGGACGACTAGTGAATTTCGATGATTATCATGGCAACATTATGGATATGTATGACCTAGTTTAATATAGGCAATATGGAGAGATCAGACTTATAATTTTTAATAGGCAATCATCACATGTTATTGGTATTTATTAATACTATACAATAGGCCATTTGAGTCACATTGTATATTGTGGATCCTGGACTTTGTTGCCACAGGATATTCTACAAGGGAAGATCGGATCTACTACATAATCCAAGGATTAACACTTGGTGGTCATGGAGGAGGTTTTTTTCTTTAGGCTTATCAAGCCACAACTTAAGAGTACATCATGTCTAGAAGACTGACTGAGGAGCCATAGGGCAACATAATAGGATATGCAAGAAAAACGAGAGCCACCGGGCATTGTACCATGAAGGGGAATACTGGATCGAATCTATCAGGATAGCTACTTGGTATAAAGGTTCTTGTTCCATTTGTATTCAACATTATCTTACTTAGATTGTATTATTTGTTACAGATCACGGAAGTAGATAATATATAGGTTCTATTAGAGAAACCACAGATGTAGGCATTCTCATGAACTATGTTATCAACATGTGTGCAAAGTGTACTTTAATTATTACATTACGTTAAGTTGATTTCAATAGGTTGAATTTGGAAAAGAAACTAATGAGATATGGGGTCTGTGATTGAGGAAAAAAATTTGGTCAATTTTTCGGATCAATAAGGGGGCCAAAAGGCATGAAAATTGCATTTACATTATCAATGGGAGGCTTGAGCACCGCAAATTTCTCATAGACAAGAACGAAGGGAGTGAGAAAGGAAAACATCTAACCTTTTGAAATGTGACCCTCCTTGCAATTTATATAAGAATTTTTAGGAGAGGAGAGAGAAAAATTTCTGAAATTATTCCAAAACCCATAAAAATTCATTGTTTAATTTGTGATGGGTGCTTGGAGATCTTCATAATCCCTGCTCCATTAAAGGTATTACCTTCCACAAGAAGAAATTGGCTTTGATTGCACAGGGTATAACTCCTAGTATCTTATATCTTCATCATGATTTTATCTCCACCTACCCCATTAATTTCTCTTATAAGGCTACTCCATGTGAAGAGACCAAAATAATCTTTCCAACGGCTACAAGTTAACCAAAAAAGGTTTAAAATTACATTTTTGTGAGGTTTTGAAGTTTTGCATGATTTTTGTTTGTCTTCCTCATATGCATCGAGATACTTTACCACATCTTGAGCTCCTTTTTGCACCGATCAAGCTTATGCATTCAATGTAATGGCTTTGCTTACATGTTGACTCCCCTACCACTAATGTTTCTAACTCGCCAATTAACTCAGCTCGGCGACCAATGTAACTTTGGCGGGCTCGACGGATTGTTTCAATTGCTTTGGGTGGGAGTTTAATATTTTTGGGGTTTCGGGTCAAAACCCTTTGGACCTTTTGCCATGCCCGTTTTGGTATTTCGATGCTACCAAAACTGAAAACACTCCCGAATGCCTTGACCCTCTAAGTTTGAAATTTTTAGACTTTGGGCTCATCCCTCTTTGGAACTCGCCCAACCCCCTGTTTGGAACACTACTACCCGAGTTCCCGAAATCAAACCTCCAATAGCCCAAAGTGGGCTGGAACTCCAAAATTGACTTCCGACTACCCCGAAACCCATCCTATCTCTCCACATCCCCACCGCTTTTGGGATTTTGGGCCGTTAGCCCTCCGACTTTCCCTTGCCAAGTTCCCAAATCTCATAGCTCACAACCTTCAAACCGTTCAACTACCGAAGTCAAAAATATTCAGACTTCGGTCCCTCCTTTCTTCTTATCTTGACTCCCAATCTTTCCTCTCTCGACCTCGACATAGTAGGATTCATTCTGTCTTTCCTTTTCAACTCCCGACTCGACCCTACCATGTTTGTGTCATCGATCGCATTACAAGCTTCCCTTTCTATGTACAATCCACAAGCCCTAACAATCTCGGTTCCTATGCATCGCGTTAATACTTTTTGCGCAATTTTCATTTCCCAATAAAGGGTTTTGTTGGGATTGAAGCCTCGAGCCATCTCCATTGATCACCATGGCAAAGCTCTCCTAGTCCGTCAAGCTCATTTCTTCCTCGGCCCTCACCCATGACCTCATGACTCAACCTGACTTGTGATTCTTCCCATGACCTTTCTCATTACAATGAGGCAAACTCTAACTCAGCCATTTTTGCAAGATGTGATCTCGTCAAGCTACTCAAGTAAGATCTTCCGAGTTCGATCCGCCTATAAGCCCTCATAGGGAATTTTATCATATTTTTTTATATTTTAAAGGGGAATTTCTTTATTTCTTGACTGAAGAAAGGGAAATGAGTGCCTAGAAACTTGAAACATCATATTTTCCTACCATGGGCCATTTTTTGTCGTTTTGAGGCCGTATGTGGTCCCACGGGTCCACAATTCATTATTTTCAAATATTATTGTAAGGGTCAAAACCCAGAGCGGGAAAAATTCCTCGATATCATTTTCACTCCTAAACTCATTAAATGTGCTCCCGAGACCCCGAGAACATCATGTGACCTTTTTCATCCTTAGGGGTTGTTTGTTAGCCAATTTTGTCTCGGATAGAAAAAATTGTCAATAGACTCTAAGGATGTTGAAGAGTTATTTGGCATGGGTTTCAATGACATAAATTATGATTCAATGATAATTGAGGTGTTTGTAAAGGAATTTTTCCTAGAGGTTGGGATTGGGAAATATGTCCTTAGTGCGAATTTTTGACATTTATCAAAGATTTTTGTAAATTAGTAAAGTGAATTATTGGTTGAAGCTGGTTACTTGGGTAAGATTACTCACTCGGACAATATTTCAAAATCGATTATCATTTGAAATTAAATGCAATTCTTGTAGTGTAATACTCACTATAATGAGTTTTTCTATGTGGAATTTTAGATATTTATTTGCATGGATTATCCTCTACAATTAGTACTTAGGCATAAAACGGTCTTAATATGGTGGAATCTATTTCACTATTAGTAAAATCACCATGAATCTTTAGTGAAATATTCCATTCCTAATAATTTATAGATTGGTAATTATAGTGTCACTTTCACTTTTAATCATTTTTAGACATGTAAGATGTGCAATTTAGGTAATTTAATATTTCTTACAAGAAACCCAATATTTATGAGGTCATTTTCTAAAATATAATGTAATATACATCGGTATATGTTTCTTCTTGTCATTCATTTTTTTAATGTTTATAGTTACCTTTCACATGACTAATACTATGTTCTAATGACCTAGTCTTACCTCTTATCTAACTAATTCATCCATGTATACAAACATTAGGTGTGGCCGTCATTGAGGTAGCCTTGAATTGATTAGGGAGAACTGAATAAGAAGGAACAAGATTATTATGTGATTCTCTCCTTTCTCTACAATTCTTCCAGAAGTTTTGATACACAGAATATCCTACTCAAAATCGATGAAAACACCAAAGGGTAAGCAATTCATTGTGCAAGACGGTGAACTAGGGGAGTTTGGTCCCCAACTTGATAAAATGGGGCCAAGTTGGGCCCAAGATAAATTTCACAAAACGTTGAAAACATTAAAAACTAGCACCAAAAATTGATTTGACTGCAACATGAAACTTCTAAATACCTCAAGAAGCTGCATGCAAAACATATAATCCCATAAAAGTATCAACAAACACAACCACCCAGAAATGATATTTGAAACTTGAATCAATACATTTGATGTGGTGATGGAATATCCATTACAACATACGCACATGAAACCTAAAATCATGGACAAAGAGCAAGAGAGAAATGATAGAAGTTGAGTATCACGGATCCCACAACGTGCACTCGATACAATCACAAAGAATTCGAAAATGCAAAACACAATGATCATGTGGGATAACACAAACCTTGGTGAGTTGCATTTACAGTAGCGTGGGAGGTCCCATGAAGGAGCGAGCATCAACCATGAAATGCATTCAAATATACGAAAGGGTAAAATATCATTAACCATTCTCATATATTTGAAAAGGATAAGGGATACAAATAGGGGGTGTGGTGTAACCCTAGTGCTTGTAATGATGACTTCTCAAGTGAAGATGGGGAGTTACATTCTTGGAATGGGAAGTAACTCTAATATGACACACTATCACGTAAGGAATTTTTAATGACTATATCATAACCCCATGTGACACCTAGACCTATGACCTCACCTAAGTGACATGAATAGCCACTTTGGATGTGGAAAATGAATCACACCAACAAAAAAACCTCTTTACCTCATTTTTAGCAATTGAATCATATTCTCAATCTTATCTCGTGTATTAAATTTTTCATGATTGCCTCATCTTGACAAGTCTTGTAATAGTGGTAGTATAGGCCAAATAATTAACATGCATGATCATGACAAAACTTGATATAGTCATAAGCTAGACATTTCATGTGTTTGAGAAGATCAACACACCACGAAATTATATGATAAATATTTAATGTGTATAGGTGTACCATTCATGAAGTTTTTTTCTCCATTTCATTCATTTTTGTTTCCTTAAAATTCTAGGAATAGGAGGATTGAAAGAGACAACTACTAGGATATGAAAAATAAATAATTATTTATATAGTGTTACTATCTTAGGGGAATTTTACAATTTTTTTATTTATTCATGAACTACTTATTTATAACATGATAATGGTCTATTAGATATGTAAGTGCAATGAATCATAAGGACCTTGAAGAGTTATTTTGTATGGGATTCAATGACATAGATTACGATTCAATGATAATTGAAGTGTTTGTAAAGGCATTTTTGCTAGAGGTTGGGATTGGGAAATATGTCCTTAGTACAATTTTTGGACATTTATCAAAGAGTTTTGTAATATATTAAATTGAATTATTGGTTGAAGTGATTACTTAGCTAGGATTACTAGCCACGACAAGACTTCAACATAGATTATCATTTGAAAGTTCATGTAATTCTTGTAGCGTAGAACTCACTACAATGAGTTGTCTATGTGAAAGTTTAAATATTTATTTACATAAATTATCCTCTACAATTAGTACTTGAGCATAAAAAGGTTTTGATATGGTGGAATCTATTTCACTATTAGTAAAATCACCTTGGATATTTAGTGGAAACATTCCATTCTTAATAATTTATAGATTGGCAATTATAATGCCACTTTCACTTTTATTCATTATTCATAACATTTTTGTAGAAAAAACCCAATATTCATGAGGTTATTTTTCAAACATACCATATAAATCTGGTATATGCTTCTTCTTGTCGTTCATTATTTTTGATGTTTATAGTGACCTTTTACATGACTAATACTATGTTCTAATAACCTAGTATTACCTCTGATCTAACTAATTCATCGATGTATGCAAACATTAGGTGAGGTCGCCATTGAGGTAACCTCGAATTGATTAGGTGCTGTCGCCTTTGACGTAATTTCGAATTGATTAGGAAGGCCCCGAACCAGAAGGATCCAACTTATTACACGATTCTCTCCTCCTTCCAGAAGTTCTGCTACACTGAAAACGATTTGCGTGACATAAAACGCAAGCGGAGAAAGTGGAATATTGGCCACAGATTGTACCATTCATGACGGGTCGTTTTCTTCATTTCTTTGTTTCTTGGTTTCGTGAACGTTTGAGGCAACGCAGAAGGACGACTTGAAAAACAAATAGTTCTATATATAGTGGTACTCTCTTAGCGGCATTACACCAATCTGCTTTATTGCTCTGCTGTGAACAAATTGAATTGAATTGAATTCTAGCCACCGCTATGGAGTCTAAGTTCTTCCTAGCCTTGCCTTTCATTTTGTATTTCGTGCTTGGTTTGATGCCAACTGAAACAATAGGTGAGCTGGGCTGAGATCTGCAATTAATATTGTTTTGGTTTGCAGGAATGGACTCGATTGTTGATGAAGATAAAGTTTTTTAAAAGTATATATGTGTTCTTCTATGCATATGCAGGTGCTCAAGTGTTTAGAGAATACATAGGCGCAGAGTTCAGCGGCGTAAAATTCTCGGATGTACCCATCGATGGGGAATGGAGGTGCACTTCATTTTAGCCTTCGCCATAGACTACACCACGTCGGGCACTTCTCCTACAAACTGGGAGTTCAACATTTTCTGGGACAACGACAATCTTAGCCCCGGTGCGGTGCAGGCCATTAAATCCAAACATAAGAATGTCAGGGTTGCTTTGAGCTTGGGCGGGGACAGCGTCGGCAAAGGATACGTGCAGTTCATGCCCTCTTCTGTGTCTTCCTGGGTCGACAACGCCGTCTCTTCTCTCACAAATATAATCCAACAATACCATCTTGACGGCATCGACATCGATTACGAGCACTTCGACTACTCCGATCCCAACACATTTGCTGAATGCATTGGACAACTCATCACGCAATTAAAACAGAACAACGTCATCTCCTTTGCTTCTATTGCTCCCTTCGACGATGACCAAGTGCAGTCGCATTACAGTGCCCTGTGGAGAAAGTACGGCAGTGTCATTGACTATGTGAACTTCCAGTTCTATGCCTACGACTCCTCCACCACCGTCTCCCAGTTCATCCAATACTTTAACGCTCAGTCCTCCCGTTACAATGGTGGAAAAGTGCTCGCAAGTTTTATTACGGAAGGTACCGGAGGCCTCTCTCCTGCCAATGGCTTCTTTGACGCCTGCACCACATTAAAGAACTCCGGAAAGCTCAACGGCATATTTGTGTGGTGTGCCGACAGCTCCCTCTCAAATGGCTTCCATTACGAAAAACAATCTCAGGCTCTGTTGCAGGGATCCTGATTGAATTTTCACCAAAATCCACGATGCTATAATCAGTGGATTGCATTTCATTTGGTCTTTGAGTCGGTTATATCACCATTATCATATTACGTATGCGTTGAAATACAAATGCCTATCTACGCTTTAAAAGGCATCCCAATTTATAATGTTTAATATCACGGCTCCATATGAGTGAACATTAAAACATAAAAGAACAAGAGAAGCCATTCCACGTGAGTTGAAAATTTGTTCATGATTAAACTTACTTCATTTATTTGGGAATAAATTTATGATAATAATTTTTGAGTTTCAATCACACCATAGGAGATATTAGCTATTGCAACATAACATCTAAGCTAAAGAATTTGTATATATTTGATTTTTCTACAATAGAGTGTCTCAATGTTTTTGTCTCTCCATACTCTTAGTCTAGTCATAAAAAAAATGTAAGTTGATAATTCAAATCCTCAACCCAAATCAAACGACACAAACAAATATAACCAATGGTTTAAACTTGAATGTTTTTCTATTAAATTCTGTTATTTTATGAGTTTCTTCCTTCTTGCGTATATCATTGCTTTTCTCTCTTCCAGCACCCATTAATTTGTAACTCAATTTGAAATGCATATTTCTACCAGAACGTTTTCGAGATGACCCTAATAACCAACGAATAGCAAGTACTTTTCCTTTTTTAGATCTTATTTCCACAGGAACTGGAAAAGTTGATCCACTTACACGTTTTGATTTTACTATCAATTTGGGAGTTACTTTTTGTAATGCTTGGCATAGAATAGTTAGCGGATTTTTATCATTTTTGTCTTATCTTTTTAGAGATTGATAAAGGATTCGATAAGAAAATGCTTTTTGTCCATGTTTATGTCTTCGAAAAACAATATTAAAAAAATTTAATTTTATATTGGATTGGAGTTTTGGGTGCTCTGCTAGGGTTTGAGTGTTATGCTTTAGTTTTTGGCATCGTACTTCCTATCAATTACTTATTTAGCAGGACATTTATTTAGCAATTTATTACTCTTAATTGTTTTTTTCGCCCTTTGGGGCGCTTGCATATTTTAATGGAGGCAACAATTATTTTTGTATCTATTGATGCAAGAGTAGGCGACAGGACCTCAAACAATCATGCCTCCGGTAAAGAAAAGAGCTAACAAGTTTGTCTCTAAGGTTTACAATGAGGTAATGACCCTCCTCTGGCTGATCCTGATGTTGCTTTAGATTTACCTCAATTTGAAAAGTATTTCTCTTGGCTTGAATATTTCACTTTGGTTGCATAATTTGTTGGTCGTGTCTCCTTAGAGAGTATTCTCAAACATTGGGTTCATAACCACTGACAAGGCTATGGTGTCAAAGTTGAGGGCGTCCAAAATATTTCAAGGGGTTTTCCCCATTTCGTTTCTTCAATCTTGAATATTACAACACCATTGTGAACCGTGGCCCATGGTTTATTAGGAACACTTTGGTCATGTTTTCCCCCTGGACGCGTGACTTTCAAGTCTCCAAAAAAGCTTCGCTTAAACTTCCTGTCTGGGTGGGATTTCTTGGTCAACCTTTTGCCCTATGGTGTTTTCTTGAAGAACTGGTCAAACCCTTTTGGTATTTTGTTTGTAATAAACCAAACAAGTTTATGTGGCTAGCCCATAGCGTCAGGTCTTTATGGAAGTTGACCTAGCCAAAGAGCTCAAGGAAACAAGTGATATCCTTGCAGGTGACACCTGGTTCTCTCAACGAGTCCTTAACATTAATCTACCTAATACTTTGTTTCACTTCCAATCTATTAGCCATATGATTCATGAATGCCCTCTAATGGCTTCCTCGGCCCTGTCTCTCAATGAAAAGAAAAATGCTAACCCTAAATCATCCTCCTCCTCTGGTGAGGGTTGTAATGTGCTCACCAATAAGATAAACCCTAAACCCAAGCCATATGTAGATTGGCCTGTTGGAGTGCCTACGTCAGCTCCGACCTCCACAAATACCAAACAACTAGTTGTTCCTCCTCCAATTCATCTTTCCCTACTTACGGCATCCATAATCACACCAAATCCTGTAATTTCATAACCTCATTCTGTGGAAAATCTTGACACCTCGCAAGCAATAAGTTTGTGTGCACATATTGTCGTAGTCCCTCTCCCTTAGAGGATGATGAGTATCTTGCATCGCGTGAGACATAATTTTAAGATAGGTAATTTTGTTCCTTTTTAAAAAATCATTATTTCGTTCATTTATTTGAATAAGTTTTCCATGTTGGGGGACACAAAGATGAATTTGGCATGAACCTTGATGATTCTCAATGATTGTGTTCTATTCAAATGTTTGTGGTCTTACTGAACTAACCCATCGTTATGTATGGTTAGGGAAGGTTGTCAAAATTTTGATCACATGCATGTGATTTTTTTGCAAGAGGTTAAGCTTGCTGAATTTCTTCTCCAGTCTGTTTATTGTACTATTTGGCCAGGGTCATTTGTCATCATTCCAGTCACGAGCCTAAAAAAGGGGGGATTTTTACTCTTCTCTTTAGTTCTCTGCAACATTCAATTATTTCTTGGGCTTCTGACCCCTCACATCGGGTTTTGTGGTCCCTTTTTTATTTACATAATCAGATTTTTGGTATTGCTAATATTTATGCTTCCAATGATGTTGTTGAGTGATCTTTACTCTAGCGGTGGCTTACTAATGAGATGCTGATGCACATTAGATCCTGTGTAGGGATTTTAACATGGTGGAGTCTACTGATGATAAAGTGGGGCATCTTACTATGTGGTGGTGTGTGGGTGAGAGAGAAGCATGGTTTTACATGCGTTACAAGATTGGAATTTTTGATCCTAACCATTTTTTCCAACATGACTCTAATGCACCCTGCTTCACCTGGTCCAGCCTACGACAAGGTGATGAAAAAGTTGGCAAACGACTTGATCGTACTTTCCTTCCTGATCAAAGGGCGTTTTGTTTTTCTACCAATTATGACATACCTATTTCCATCTGGGAAGGGAATTTTCTCTTAGATCATCTGCATGTTTTTTCTAAATTATGTGGAATCGAACTACTTTCTAACCCTTGAACTCCCAATTCTACCTTAACATTGCTAACCTATAGCATTAGAGAATTGTGGATAAAATTCTACACATTTGGAACCTGTTTGAGTGCCCGTCTATTCCATATGGGTGGATTGTTTTGTGGCAGAATATCGTTATCAGCGTTACACCCTTTCTTCACTTATATGGGAAATAGGCTGCATTATTCAGGCAAAGGGTTCATAAGGCCTCTTGCTAGGAATATGTTAAAAGTTCTAGAGCTCTTGACCGTTCTCCCTTTAACACCTGCATTCATACCAAGGTGGTGCAATGGAAACACAAACTCAAAATTGAGGAGGTATATGAGGCCCGTGGGGCACAAATTAGAGCTTGGTTGCATTGGCTTAAGATTGGTGATTGAGTTACTGTTATCCAAAATTCACCCCTCAAGGTAATTTTGATAACATGCATCAAATTCTTGAGTCCCAAGCAAATAGATTGATTTAAGGCCCGAAATCATGTTTTTTGGGGTCCCCTCGGCCTTTTTTTTAACTCTCACATCCAAGAAGAAATCCCAACAAGTTGAAAAAATAAAAAAATTGCAGAAAATAAGGTTTCAGGACTGTTTTGAGGCATTTCGGGTCTAAAGGGTTCGGGTCGTACCAGTTCGGATTGAACTGAGGTTCATCGTACCAAGCTTGGGACCGAAAAGGCAAGAAAATTGGCTAAGTCCTAGTCCAGGCGGTCTGCGGGATAGTTAGGACGTCGGGACGTGTGGGACGCCAAAAGCCGAATCGGCCGAAAGATGGAAAAAATTGCCTAAGTCTTTTGTTTTGTGCCGTTCGGGACAGTTGGGACAAAAGTACGCGTGGCACGTAAACCAGCTGATTCACTGATAGACAGTCCATTTCAGGCAGTTCGGAGATATTTTTCCTAGATAGTCCGCGGGACAACCGGGACAAAAAGTACGCACGGACGCAAACCGGCCGGTCGGTAAACAGAGACTTTAAATGCGAGAGGCAGGTTTGGGACATCTGAGCCAAAAGTACACGTGGGACGCGAAAAGCCGAAAGAGCAGAGGGCGAATGGAATCTCGCCACGTGTTTTCACCGTAAACAGGAACAGGGAAGCCCGAATCGGCCGAAGCAGGAGATTTTCGTCTGGGACAGCTGGGACAAAAGTACGCGGGGGACGCGAAAAGCCAAGCGGCCAAGGCAAAGAAGAAAAGTCAATTTTTGACCTGTGAAACTTCATTTCAGTTTGTTGAAATAATTGAAGACCAAGAAGTTAGTCCATATGATGCTCGAATAAATCAAATTATTGAGTTGGATGAAGAAAGAAGGGCATCCCATCACCGACATGTGAAGTTTAGGGAAAAGATGAAAAAGTTATTTGACAAAAGGTGACTCTAGAGCTTTCAAAGCATTAGGAATCTTGTGCTTTTAAGGGATAACAAGCATGAAGATAAGGGAAATCCTGGTAAATTTGATGTATTGTGGATGGGCCCTTATTCCATTGATATTCAAATTGGTGAAAATACTTTCTTCCTAAAATACTTAGATGAGGAACTTCTTGAGTTGTTTGTTAATGGCAAGCATTTGAAACATTTCCTTGATTGATTTCTCAGAATCAAGGTATACTCCATTTGTACAGTGTATAGTTCTTTGTTCTCATTCTTCTTTTGTATTTTTGTTCATTTTGGTCCTTGGTGACCTAGTTTTTCTAGTTTCTCAGTCCATTTTTGGAGGATGGTTATGGTTGTTCTACTCTGCAAGCTTATTCTTTGACTTCATTACCCAATGGTCTATTTTTGGCACTTGGTCTGCTATTTGTTCTTATGGCACCCACAAGGAGTTCCCATCCCCGAGTCGGAGCCGATGTTGGTGCTCAAATTAGTCTCGCCCCATTTATCATTGAAATTACTCAGTTTGCGGCCTCTGTTATGTTTTTGTCTCCCCGTATTCGTGCTTGAAAACCATGTCCTCCATTTAGTTGCCAATATCAGTCCCTTCCTTAGTCGAGGATCACTTAAAGGTCTCTAAAATGGGCGTAAAAATCAGGTTTTCCTCTCCATCTATTTTCCAAAATCACGTTTTGTTGTCCTTGTCATTTTTGTCCCTAATACCGTGGAAACGTGATTGGATGTAGCTCTAAGGATCATATTTGAGCCTTATAATATTTCCAATTTTTCTATCCTTGATGAAAATTCATTTCCACGCTCAAATGGTGATTCTCCTGCATTTTACAATTTGACAGTGTATTTTTCTTTGTCAAATTTATATTTCAGCATCAGTGGAAACATGGCCCTTTTTGGTTAGATGTAGCTCGGTGGGAACTTTAAAAACTGTAAGGGTCACTTTAATCTAGAAGCTTGTCCACATGTAGAAACGATGCTCATTTGAAAATTCACCTTTTAGTTTGGCCTTCGAGTTGTGTCGAGGGGCCATATGGAGGTTTCCTTTGCTTTGCCCAAACTTAGAAAAAAATTCATGCAGCCAATATAGTTTTGGAGGACCATGGACACGTGGGGGTTGGTGCTCATTTGCGGATCTGCCTCAAGGTCCCACCTTAAAAATTTCGACAGGGAGACATGTGGATGTTTCCGCTGGCTCCTCTTTGTACTTAAAATTTTCAAATCAATTTCCTAAGGCCACAGGATGTGTGGTGAGCTCAAACTTGTTCGTGGTCTCCGATCTTAGGCACCATCTTGAAGTTATGCCATGAAGACATGTGGAGGCTTCCTTTGGGTCTTCCCATACGTAGAGTTTTCAAGTAACTTTATAAAGGCCGGGGACACGTGGAGGGACCGCACTTGTTTGGGCACTGGCCGCTAAGTTTTATTTTGAAGAAGCACCAAGAGGACACATGTTGGCTTCCACTAACTCCACCCTTTTTCTTGGAGTTTTCAATGGCCAAAGGAAAGTGTCTCAGACCCTAGACACTTGGCGTCTTTTGTTGAACCTTCAATTTTTTAAACAGACTCTGTCGGAATGAGACACGTGTTAAGCCCCGTGCTATTTTGTGGTATCTCGCTTTTGGGGACCATCTCAAAATGTACCATTGAGACACATGGAGGCTTCCACTACAAAAATTTTCATCAAGAATTTTCGATGGCCGAAAGGAGTTTCTTTTAGGCCAGTGTACATGGAAGGCTCGCCCTTGTTTAGGACTTGCCAATCTGCTTCTCCTTTGAATTTGCGCTAAGGAAACACATGGATGGATATGATATAAAGTGGAAAAGGGGAAATATCAATGGTTGTTGTGCATTTCACCTTTTTTTTGCCATTTTTGCTCCAAGACTCTTAGAGACGCAAATATGCACTATTTTTGTTGTTCTTTGATGAAATTATTTATCATCTCTATACGTAAGGTGCCTTTGAATGGATTTGAAACTTAAATTGTTATTCCAGGGGATTGTTAAGGTCGATATTTTGAAGTTGGAGTTTCTCGGGCACTTGTGAAAATAGGAGTTACCGGAGGAAATGGATAAGAGGTATAATTTACAAGGAAAGAGAGGAAAAGGGATGAAAGTGCAGGCACAAAAGGTGAAAAAGGCATTGCCTCGAGAGCAAAAAGGGATGACCTATCAAGTCCAGCTATGTAGAGGCTCTAAAAAATGATTAAAAAGGGGATTTCTCACATGACAGAATCAGAATGATTAAAAGGACTCCCGAAAATTTGTGGCATGGCATCCTAGTCATTAGTTGAGGGCCCAAGAAACGTGATCAGTTCACAATTGGTCCACCTGGAAGATTTTGGATCTGAATTTGTTAAACATGGTTGTCTAAAACAAATTTGTAACAAGAAAAGGTCCCTTGAATATTCTTCTCTTTTGGGGGGAAAATTGAGTGATAAAAATGTTTAAATGCAATGAGGATACTCTTAGAAAGGATCGGAGTTTGAATTCCTAAGAAAAAATTTGAGAAATTCATCTTCATGAGAGACCAAAGCCAAGATAACCTATTATTTTCTTCTATGTTAGATTTTCTATCGTGTCAAGTTGGTTGCATATGTATAGCCATTAACAAGCACTGAGATTGCTCTGGAGCTTTCCCCTGTTGATGAATCTAAGTAATTTTGAAATTAATTTGTGTCCAATCTCTAGAAATTTGTGTCTTCTTTGTGTCAGAATGTTTGCAAATAGTTTCTTTCATTCCTATTGCAATCTTACATTGAAATATTTGTGCAATCAAATAGGATCTTGTCCCTATGATAGTTTAATGGTATTCACAATTTCTTTTTAAGAGGATCCTTCATCTTGGATGAGATAAATAGATTTAAAATCAATTCACTTTGTCATTTGTTGGTAAAGATTATCATGTAAGTCCTCGGGTGTACCTTAGGCATGATTTATCAGAGACTTTAGTGTTTAATTGAATCTTTCAATTTGATCCTTCATGTTGGAGTCTCATAGATTATGTGAAAACGTATTGATTTGGGCCTCCATTAAAGCACACCTTACGGTTGAAGGAACGTATTGAATGTTCTAAAGATTTTTGTTGTTAAATTTGTTCATTGTTGTGTTCGGTCCCTTTCAAGATCTCGTATAATCAACTTTATCCTACTTCATCTCCCACCAAAATCATTTAAAACCATAGATCCATCTGAACTACCCCTGTTTTCCCTATGTATCAATGAAGGAACAAAATCTACTTGCAAAAATATGCAAAACAATTAGGATTTCTTAATGTCTTGATAACCTTGGCCTTGTGTCTAAAATATCTCCATCTCTTAGAAGTGACAAGTCTTAAGAGTTAAATCATTGGGCATTGACCATATTTTCCCAAGGTTCACTTCAGAGAATTTGTGCAAAAGAAAGGTATCTCCATCTCCTTCATCAAACAAAGGTTACACTAAAGGTCCACTCATCCGGTCAAAGAGGCACATCCTAAAGCGGTGAGTAGAGGTCAAATCCTCTTAGAGGTGTTATCCATCTCTCAAAAAATATTAGTAACAAATGGCCGAGTTAGATCTCATCCCGGCTACAAAATGACAAACACTATGATCTATCTACCTCTAAGATCCTGTCGAATCGGTGTTGCTTCTCGGATTGAAAAGGAGAATGAATTTGGATACCAACAAGTTGTATAATCCACATATAAGTGGATAAAATGATGGGCTTGGATGGGGAATTAGGACCACATGGACAAGTGCATAGAGAAAGCAGTGGTATCCAAAGTTTGCAACAATCACATTCCCATGTGGCGGTCGGAGGATTAACATGGAGCAACGGGTGTAAAATGTTCTCTCGAATGTGTAAAAAAGCGGGATTGGAACCCACAACCTCCCCATAGAAAGAGGAGCGACCCAACCAACTCAGCTAGCAAGTTGGTTGAGATATGTTATGGTTGATAAGATATTTAAATAGGTTTTCGGGTGCCCTTGGCCTATATAAAGGCCTTCGACACTCCTACACACACAAGCTCATTTGTGGAGCTTATTCTCTCCTAAGCTAAGCCCATGGAGGCTAAGGGAGAATATTATGAATGTAATGGGTCATATGTTTATTTTATATAGGCCATTATTATTTTGAAATACCTATATTACTTTATAGGCTTTATTATTTTAAATTCCTATATTTACTATAGGCATAATTTCGCAGCTAAGGCCTATTATAATAGGCATGTAAAAATTTAAGTCCTATTATAGGATTATTGTTATTAAATTTGAGTCCTATTATTTTAATAGGTGAAATATTATTTTGTAGCTCTGAATTCTATTTGAGAAGACATACTCCAAGCTCGATATGAGAAGGACGACTAGTGAATTTCGATGATGATCATGGCAACATTATGGATATGTATGACCTAGTTTAATATAAGCAATATGGAGAGATCAGACTTATAATTTTTAATAGGCAATATTGTTATTGGGATTTATTAATACTATACAATAGGCCATTTGAGCCACATTGTATATTGTGGATCCTAGACTTTGGTGCCATAGGATATTCTACAAGGGAAGATCATATCTACTACATAATCCGAGGATTAACACTTGGTGGTCATGGAGGAGGTTATTGTTCTTTAGGCTTATCAAGCCACAACTTAAGAGTACATCATGTCTAGAAGAGTGACTAAGGAGCCATAGGGCAACATAATAGGATATGGAAGAAAAACGAGAGCCACCTGGGCATTGTACCATGAAGGGGAATCTTTGGATCAAATCTATCGGGATAGCTACTTTGTATAAAGGTTCTTGTTCCATTTGTATTCAACATTATCTTACTTAGATTGTATTATTTGTTACAGATCACGGAAGTAGATAATATATAGGTTCTATTAAAGAAACCATGAGATGTAGGCATTCTCGCTAAACTATGTTATCAACATGTGTGCGAGTGTACTTTAATTATTACATTACGTTAAGTTGATTTCAATAGGTTGAATTTGGAAAAGAAACTAATGCAGATATGGGTCGTGATTGAGGAAAAAAATTTGGTCAATTTTCATATCAATAAGGGGGCCAAAAGGCATGAAAATTGCATTTACATTATCAATGGGAGGCTTGAGCACCGCAAATTTCTCATAGACAAGAATGAAGGGAGTGAGAAAGGAAAAACATCTAACCTTTTGAAATGTGACCCTCCTTACAATTTATATAAGAATTTTTTAGGAGAGGAGAGAGAGAAAACATTTACTGAAATTATTCCAAAACCCATAAAAATTCATTGTTTAATTTGTGATGGGTGCTTGGAGATCTTCATAATCTGCTCCATTAAAGGTTTTACCTTCCACAAGAAGAAATTGGCTTTGATTGCAACATGGTATAACTCCTAGTATCTTATATCTTCATCATGATTTTATCTCCACCTACCCCATTAATTTCTCTTATAAGGCTACTCCATCTTTGAAGAGACCAAAATAATCTTTCCAACGGACTCTGAAGTTAACCAAAAATGGTTTAAAATTACATTTTTGTGAGGTTTTGAAGTTTTGCATGATTTTTGTCTTCCTCATATGCATCGAGATACTTTACCACACATCTTGAGCTCCTTTTTGCACCGATCAAGCTTATGCATTCAATGTAATGGCTTTGCTTACATGTTGACTCCCCTACCACCGATGTTTCTAACTCGTCAATTAACTCAGCTCGGCGACCAATGTAACTTTGGCGGGCTCGACGGATTGTTTCAATTGTTTTGGGTGGGAGTTTAATATTTTTGGGGTTTCGGGTCAAAACCCTTTGGACCTTTTGCCATGCCCGTTTTGGTATTTCGATGCTACTGGCTGAAAACACTCCCCAAATGCCTTGACCCTCTAAGTTTGAAATTTTTAGACTTTGGGCTCATCCCTCTTTGGAACTCGCCCCAACCCCGTTTCCGAAATCAAACCTCCAATAGCTCAAAGTGGGTGGAACTCCAAAATTGACTTGACGACCCGGAAACCCATCCTATCTCTCCACATCCCCACCGCTTTTGGGATTTTGGGCCCTTAGCCCTCCGACTTTCCCTTGCCAAGTTCCCAAATCTCATAGCTCACAACCTTCAAACCCTTCAACTACGAAGTCAAAAATATTCAGACTTCGGTCCCTCCTTTCTTCTTATCTTGACTCCCAATCTTTCCTCTCTGCGACCTCAACATAGTAGGATTCATTCTTTCTTTCCTTTTCAACTCCCGACTCGACCCTACCATGTTTGTATCATCGATCACATTACAAGCTTCCCTTTCTATGTACAATCCACAAGCCCTAATGATCTCATTTCCTATGCATCGCGTGAATACTTTTTCCGCAATTTTCATTTCCCAATAAAGGGTTTTGTTGGGATTGAAGCCTCGAGCCATCTCCATTGATCACCATGGCAGGCTTTCCTAGTCTGTCAAGCTCATTTCTTCCTCGGCCCTCACCCATGACCTCATGACTCAACCCGACTTGTGATTCTTACCATGACCTTTCTCATTACACCGAGGCAAACTCTAACTCAGCCATTTTTGCAAGATGTGACCTCGTCAAGCTACTCGAGTAAGATCTTCTCGGTTCGATCGCCTATAAGCCCTCATAGGGAGTTTTATCATATTTTTATATTTTAAAGGGGAATTTATTTATTTCTTGGTGAAGAAAGGGAAATGAGTGCCGAAACTTGAAACATCATATTTTCCTACCATGGGCCATTTTTTGTCGTTTTGAGGCCGTATGTGGTCCCATGGGGTCCACAATTCATTATTTTCAAATATTATTGTAAGGGTCAAAACCCAGAGCGAGGAAAAAATTCCTCGATATCATTTTCACTCCTAAACTCATTAAATGTGCTCCGAGACCCGAGAACATCATGTGACCTTTTTTCATCCTTAGGGGTTGTTTGTTAGCCAATTTTGTGCGGATAGAAAAAATTGTCAATAGACTCCTAAGGATGTTGAAGAGTTATTTGGCATGGGTTTCAATGACATAAATTATGATTCAATGATAATTGAGGTGTTTGTAAAGGAATTTTTCCTAGAGGTTGGGATTGGGAAATATGTCCTTAGTGCGAATTTTTGACATTTATCAAAGAGTTTTGTAAATTAGTAAAGTGAATTATTGGTCAAAGCTGGTTACTTGGGTAAGATTACTCACTCGGACAATATTTCAAAATCGATTATCATTTGAAAGTAAATTCAATTCTTGTAGTGTAATACTCACTATAATGAGTTTTTCTATGTGGAATTTTAGATATTTATTTGCATGGACTATCCTCTACAATTAGTACTTAGGCATAAAACGGTCTTAATATGGTGGAATCTATTTCACTATTAGTAAAATCACCATGAATCTTTAGTGGAAATATTCCATTCCTAATAATTTATAGATTGGTAATTATAGTGTCACTTTCACTTTTAATCATTTTTAGACATGTAAGATGTGCAATTTAGGTAATTTAATATTTCTTACAAGAAACCCAATATTCATGAGGTTATTTTCTAAAATATAATGTAATATACATCGGTATATGTTTCTTCTTGTCATTCATTTTTTTAATGTTTATAGTTACCTTTCACATGACTAATACTATGTTCTAATGACCTAGTCTTACCTCTTATCTAACTAATTCATCCATGTATACAAACATTAGGTGTGGTCATCATTGAGGTAACCTTGAATTGATTACGGAGAACTGAATAAGAAGGAACAAGATTATTATGTGATTCTCTCCTTTTTCTACAATTCTTCCGAAGTTACGATACACAGAATATCCTACTCAAAATCGATGAAAACACCAAAGGGTGAGCAGTTCATTGTGCAAGACGGTGAACTAGGGGAGTTTGGTCCCCAACTTGATAAAATGGGGCCAAGTTGGGCCCAAGATAAATTTCACAAAGCGTTGAAAACATTAAAAACTAGCACGAGAAATTGATTTGACTGCAACATGAAACTTCTAAATACCTCAAGAAGCTGCATGCAAAACCTATAATCCCATAAAAGTATCAACAAACACAACCACCCGAAATGATATTTGAAACTTGAATCAATACATTTGATGTGGTGATGGAATATCCATTACAACATACGCACATGAAACCTAAAATCATGGACAAAGAGAAAGAGAGAAATGATAGAAGTTGAGTATCACAAATCCCACAACGTGCACTCGATACAATCACAAAGAATTCGAAAATGCAAAACACAATAATCATGCGGGATAACACAAACCTTGGTGAGTTGCATTCTCGGTAGCGTGGGAGGTCCCATGAAGGAGCGAGCATCAACCATGAAATGCATTCAAATATACGAAAGGGTAAAATATCATTAACCATTCTCATATATTTGAAAAGGATAAGGGATACAAATAGGGGGTGTGGTGTAACCCCTAGTGCTTGTAATGATGACTTCTCAAGTGAAGATGGGGAGTTACATTCTTGGAATGGGAAGTAACTCTAATATGACACACTGTCACGTAAGGAATTTTTTAATGACTATATCATAACCCCATGTGACACCTAGACCTATGACCTCACCTAAGTGACATGAATAGCCACTGGATGTGGAAAATGAATCACACCAACAAAAAAAACCTCTTTACCTCATTTTTAGCAATTGAATCATATTCTCAATCTTATCTCGTGTATTAAATTTTTCACAGATTGCCTCATCTTGACAAGTCTTGTAATAGTGGTAGTATAGGCCAAATAATTAACATGCATGATCATGACAAAACTTGATATAGTCATAAGCTAGACATTTCATGTGTTTGAGAAGATCAACACACCACGAAATTATATGATAAATATTTAATGTGTATAGGTGTACCATTCATGAAGTTTTTTTCTCCATTTCATTCATTTTTGTTTCCTTAAAATTCTAGGAATAGGAGGATTGAAAGAGACAACTACTAGGATATGAAAAATAAATAATTATTTATATAGTGTTACTATCTTAGGGGAATTTTACAACTTTTGTATTTATTCGTGAACTACTTATTTATAACATGATAATGGTCTATTAGATATGTAAGTGCAATGAATCATAAGGACCTTGAAGAGTTATTTTGTATGGGATTCAATGACATAGATTATGATTCAATGATAATTGAAGTGTTTGTAAAGGCATTTTTGCTAGAGGTTGGGATTGGGAAATATGTCCTTAGTACAATTTTTGGACATTTATCAAAGAGTTTTGTAATATATTAAATTGAATTATTGGTTGAAGTGATTACTTAGCTAGGATTACTAGCCAAGACAAGACTTCAACATAGATTATCATTTGAAAGTTCATGTAATTCTTGTAGCGTAGAACTCACTACAATGAGTTGTCTATGTGAAAGTTTAAATATTTATTTACATAAATTATCCTCTATAATTAGTACTTGAGCATAAAAAGGTTTTGATATGGTGGAATCTATTTCACTATTAGTAAAATCACCTTAGATATTTAGTGGAAACATTCCATTCTTAATCATTTATAGATTGGCAATTATAATGCCACTTTCACTTTTATTCATTATTCATAACATTTTTGTAGAAAAAACCCAATATTCATGAGGTTATTTTTCAAACATACCATATAAATCTGGTATATGCTTCTTCTTGTCGTTCATTATTTTTGATGTTTATAGTGACCTTTTACATGACTAATACTATGTTCTAATGACCTAGTCTTACCTCTGATCTAACTAATTCATCGATGTATGCAAACATTAGGTGAGGTCGCCATTGAGGTAACCTCGAATTGATTAGGTGCTGTCGCCTTTGACGTAATTTCGAATTGATTAGGGAAGGCCCCGAACCAGAAGGATCCAACTTATTACACGATTCTCTCCTCCTTCCAGAAGTTCTGCTACACTGAAAACGATTTGCGTGACATAAAACGCAAGCGGAGAAAGTGGAATATTGGCCACAGATTGTACCATTCATGACGGGTCGTTTTCTTCATTTCTTTGTTTCTTGGTTTCGTGAACGTTTGAGGCAACGCAGAAGGACGACTTGAAAAACAAATAGTTCTATATATAGTGGTACTCTCTTGCAGCGGCATTACACCAATCTGCTTTATTGCTCTGCTGTGAACAAATTGAATTGAATTGAATTCTAGCCACCGCTATGGAGTCTAAGTTCTTCCTAGCCTTGCCTTTCATTTTGTATTCCGTGCTTGGTTTGATGCCAACTGAAACAATAGGTGAGCTGGGCTGAGATCTGCAATTAATATTGTTTTGGTTTGCAGGAATGGACTCGATTGTTGATGAAGATAAAGTTTTTTAAAAGTATATATGTGTTCTTCTATGCATATGCAGGTGCTCAAGTGTTTAGAGAATACATAGGCGCAGAGTTCAGCGGCGTAAAATTCTCGGATGTACCCATCGATGGGGAATGGAGGTGCACTTCATTTTAGCCTTCGCCATAGACTACACCACGTCGGGCACTTCTCCTACAAACGGGGAGTTCAACATTTTCTGGGACAACGACAATCTTAGCCCCGGTGCGGTGCAGGCCATCAAATCCAAACATAACAATGTCAGGGTCGCTCTCAGCTTAGGCGGGGACAGCGTAGGCAACGGCTTCGCGCAGTTCAGGCCGTCTTCTGTGTCTTCGTGGGTGAACAACGCCGTGTCTTCTCTCACAAATATAATCCAACAATACCATCTTGACGGCATCGACATCGATTACGAGCACTTCGACTACTCCGATCCCAGCACATTTGCTGAATGCATTGGACAACTCATCACGCAATTAAAACAGAACAACGTCATCTCCTTTGCTTCTATTGCTCCCTTCGACGATGACCAAGTGCAGTCGCATTACAGTGCCCTGTGGAGAAAGTACGGCAGTGTCATTGACTATGTGAACTTCCAGTTCTATGCCTACGACTCCACCACCACCGTCTCCCAGTTCATCCAATACTTTAACGCTCAGTCCTCCCGTTACAATGGTGGAAAAGTGCTCGCAAGTTTTATTACGGAAGGTACCGGAGGCCTCTCTCCTGCCAATGGCTTCTTTGACGCCTGCACCACATTAAAGAACTCCGGAAAGCTCAACGGCATATTTGTGTGGTGTGCCGACAGCTCCCTCTCAAATGGCTTCCAATACGAAAAACAATCTCAAGCTCTGTTGCAGGGATCCTGATTGAATTTTCACCAAAATCCACGATGCTATAATCAGTGGATTGCATTTCATTTGGTCTTTGAGTCGGTTTATATCACCATTATCATATTACGTATGCGTTGAAATACAAATGCCTATCTACGCTTTAAAAGGCATCCCAATTTATAATATTTAATATCACGGCTCCATATGAGTGAACATTAAAACATAAAAGAACAAGAGAAGCCATTCCACGTGAGTTGAAAATTTGTTCATGATTAAACTTACTTCATTTATTTGGGAATAAATTTATGATAATAATTTTGAGTTTCAATCACACCATAGGAGATATTAGCTATTGCAACATAACATCTAAGCTAAAGAATTTGTATATATTTGATTTTTCTACAATAGAGTGTCTCAATGTTTTTGTCTCTCCATACTCTTAGTCTAGTCATAAAAAAATGTAAGTTGATAATTCAAATCCTCAACCCAAATCAAACGACACAAACAAATATAACCAATGGTTTAAACTTGAATGTTTTTCTATTAAATTCTGCTATTTTATGAGTTTCTTCCTTCTTGCGTATATCATTGCTTTTCTCTCTTCTAGCACCCATTTTTTGTAACTCAATTTGAAATGCATATTTCTACCGAAGCGTTTTCGAGATGACCTAATAACAACGAATAGCAAGTACTTTTCCTTTTTAGATCTTATTTCCATCTACCTGGAAAAGTTGATCCACTTACACGTTTTGATTTTACTATCAATTTGGGAGTTACTTTTTGTAATGCTTGGCATAGAATAGTTAGCGGATTTTTATCTCAAAAATTTTTGTCTTATCTTTTTAGAGATTGATAAAGGATTCGATAAGAAAATGCTTTTGTCCATGTTTATGTCTTGAAAAACAATATTAAAAAACTTTAATTTTATATTGGATTGGAGTTTTGGGTGCTCTGCTAGGGTTTGAGTGTTATGCTTTAGTTTTTGGCATCGTACTTCCTATCAATTACTTATTTAGCGGGACATTTATTTAGCAATTTATTACTCTTAATTGATTTTTTTGCCCTTTTTGGGGCGCATTGCATACTTTTTAATGGAGGAAACAATTATTTTTGTATCTATTGATGCAAGAGTAGGCGACAGGACCTCAAACAATCATGCCTGAACCTAAAGAAAAGAGCTAAAAAGTTTGTCTCTAAGGTTTCCAATGAGGTAATGACCCTCCTCGGTGATCCCGATGTTTCTTTAGATTTACCTCAAATTGAAAAGTATTTCTCTTGGCTTGAATATTTCACTTTGGTTGCATAATTTGTTGGTCGTGTCTCCTTAGAGAGTATTCTCCAATCTTTGGGTTCATAACATTTGAGACAAGGCTATGGTGTCAAAGTTGAGGGCGTCCAAAATATTTCAAGGGGTTCTCCCATTTCGTTTCTTCAATATTGAATATTCAATGCCATTTTGAACCATGGCCCATGGTTTATTAGGAACACTTTGGTCATGTTTCCCCTTGGACGCGTGACTTTCAAGTCTCAAAAAGCTTCGCTTAAACTTCTGTCTGGGTGGGATTTCTTGGTCAACCTTTTGCCCTATGGTGTTTTCTTGAAGCTTCCTGGTCAAACCCTTTTGGTATTTTGTTTGTAATAAACCAAACAAGTTTATGTGGCTAGCCCATGCACATTAGAGTCTTTATGGAAGTTGACCTAACAAGAGCTCAAGGAAACAAGTGATATCGTTGCGTGTGGGTGACACATTGGTTCTCTCAATGTGAGTCCTTAACATTAATCTACCTAATACTTTGCTTCACTTCCGATCTAATGTACCATATGATTCATGAATGCCCTCTAATGGCTTCCTCGGCTCATCCTCCTCCTCTGGTGAGGGTTGTAATGTGCTCACCAATAAGATAAACCCTAAACCCAAGCCATATGTAGATTGGCCTTTGTTGGAGTGCCTATCGGCTCCGACCTCCACAAATACCAAACAACTAGTCTAACCCTCCTCCTCCAATTCATCTTAACCTACTTACGGCATCCATAATCACACCAAATCTCGTAATTTCATAACCTCATTCGTGGAAAATCTTGAGCACCCTCTCCATCCGGTAAGTTTGTGTGCATATATTGTCGTAGTCCCTCTCCCTCTCCAGAGGATGATGAGTATCTTGCATATGAGAGACATAATTTTAAGATAGGTAATTTTGTTCCTTTTTAAAAAATCATTATTTCGTTCATTTATTTGAATAAGTTTTCCATGTTGGGGGACACAAAGATGAATTTGGCATGAACCTTGATGATTCTCAATGATTGTGCAAATTCTATTCAAATGTTTGTGGTCTTCTTGAACTAACCCATCGTTATGTATGGTTAGGGAAGGTTGTTAAAATTTTGATCACATGCATGTGATTTTTTTGCAAGAGGTTAAGCTTGCTGAATTTCTTCTCGGATCTCATTTATTGTACTATTTGGCCTGGTCATTTGTCATCATTCAGATCCACGAGCCTAAAAGGGGGATTTTACTCTTCTCTTTAGTTCTACTGCAACATTCAATTATTTTTGGGCTTAAGACCCCTCACATCGGGTTTTTGTGGTCCCATTTTTATTTACATAATCAGATTTTTGGTATTGATAATATTTATGCTTAGACAAAGATGTTGTTGAGTGATCTTTACTCTTGCGGTTTAATGAGATGTTATGATGACACATTAGGTCCTGTGTAGGGATTTTAACATGGTGGAGACTACGATGATAAAGTGGGGTATCTTATTATGTGGTGGTGTGTGGGTGAGAGAGAAGCATAGTTTTACATGCATTACAAGATTGGAATTTTTAATCCTAACCATTTTTTTTAGCATGACTCTAATGCACCCTGGTTCACCTGGTCCAACCTACGACAAGGTGATGAAAAAGTTGTCAAATGACTTGATCGTGCTTTCCTTCAAGATCAAAGGGTGTTTTCTTTCTCTACCAATTATGACATACCTATTTCCATCACGGGAAGGGACTTTTCTCTTAGATCATCTGCTATGTTTTTTTCTAAATTATGTGAAATCGAACTACTTTCTAACCCTTGAACTCCCAATTCTACCTTAACACTACTCACCTACAGCATAAGAGAATTGTGGATCACATTCTACACATTTGGAACCTGTTTGAGCACCCTTCTTTTCCATCTGGGTGGATTTTTTGGTTTCTGGATGTTCGTTATCAGAGTTACGCCCTTTCTCCACTTATATTAGAAATAGGCTGCATTATTAAGACAAAGGGCGCATAAGGCCTTTTCCTGGGAATATGTTAAAAGTTCCAAAGCTCTTGACCACTCTCCCTTTAACACCCACCTGCAGACCAAGGTGGCATAATGGAAACACAAACTCAAGAAGGAAGAGGTATATAAGGCCAGCGGGGCACAAGTGGGGGCACAAATTAGAGCTTGGTTGCATTGGCTTAAGATTGGTGATTGAGTTCTTGTTATCCAAAATTCACCCCTCAAGGTAATTTTGATAACATGCATCAAATTCTTGAGTCCCAAGCAAATAGATTGATTTAAGGCCGAAATCATGTTTTTGGGGTCCCCTGGTCGTTTTTTTAACTCTCACATCGAAGAAATTCAACAGTTGAAAAAATAAAAAATTACGAAAAATAAGGTTTCGGATTGTTTTGAGGCATTTCGCTTTGGTCAATAAAGGGTTCGGGTGTAAAATTTCTAAGATTGAAAGAGGTTCGTCGATTGTCCAAGCTTTTTGGGACCTTAAAAGGCAAGAAAATGCTAAGTCCTAGACAAAGCTCTGCGGGATAGTTAGGATTTTCTTGGGACGTGTTATTAGATGCCGAAAGATGGAAAAAATTGCCTAAGTCTTTTGTTTTGTGCGGTTCGGGATGAAGCTTGGACAAAAGTACACGTGGCACGTAAACAAGCTAATTCACCCCGATTTCAGTCCATTTCCAAGGTTGGAGATATTTTTCCTAGGTAGTCGCGGACAACCCCGGGACAAAACCAGGACAAAAGTACGCACGGGGAAAAGCCGGCCGATTCACCCTGCAGATGTGATCCATTTGGTGGTTCGAGAGATATTTGTCCCGGGCGATGCGTAATCTTTTTCCTCTTATTTGGGACAAAAGTACGCGGAGGACACTGGAACCGGCTGATTAGCTAAAACATGAGACTTTCTATTTGGGAAGGATGGAGTTTGGGACATCTCGCTAATCAAAATCTACGCGTGGGACGTGAAAAGTTGAAAAAGCTTAGACAAGCGAATGGAATCTCGCCACATGTTTCCGCAAATAGGAACAAGGAATCTGAATCGGCCGAAGCAGGATATTTTTAAATGCTGGAACAACGGGACAAAAGTATGTGGGGATGCGAAAAGCCGATTAAGCGAGGCAGGCGACAAGAAAAGTCAACATTTGACCCGTGAAACTTCAAGCGGCCATTTTTGACTCCGAGAGCTCCAATTTTCACAAAATTGGACTTTTTGGAGGGTAGATATATTTAATTAAAAGGTACATATTCAGCTTTAGTCGATTAATGCTCATTCGTCAAACGGCGTGAAAATGCACTGCGGACCCAAAATAGCTACCCGCACTCGAGAGGTCATAACTTTTGCATTTCTCACACGAAATCGCACAAAATTGGTACCGCTTGGAATCGTGGCCGAGATCAAAAAAAAAAAAATTCTAGATTTTATTAGAGATTGATTGATATTTTTAAGAAAACGTGGTTGGGTCAACGCAAGTGTTTTATTGGTGGTTGGGAGTGCATTCAGAGGCATGGTCATCATTCTTTTCTCTCTACTTTTTGGTCTTATGTTATCCTGGGAGCCTTTTGAGAAAGTAATATATAATGAATTTTACTCCATTTAATGCCTCTTACAAGTGGTTAAAGGATGGTTCCTTCTAAGGATTTCCATTTTCCCTTCTCTTTCTCTTCTCATCTCTCTATAAATTGGAGTGTTGCGCTCATTGTAAGGGGAAGGTAGTTTTGTAGCAAAGCTATATCAAAATTGCTTTGTGAAGCCAATGTGTTGCGAGCCCTTGTTTTGGACTCCTTGCATGGTGATTCGAGGCCCTTATCTTGTAATAGATTGAAGTATGCATATTATGAAGCAATAAAATATAAGTTTGTGGATGTATCTTCCCTGCTTGTGTGTTTTCTTGCATTCTTCTTGCCCCTTGACCTCTTCTTTACAAGAATATTGTGTCTATTATTATGTTCTTGCAGGTATCCATTATCATTGAGTATGCTTGGAATATTTTGTGAATGCATTTTGCTAGATTATGAGAGAAGCTGTCATCACCTCTTCTAGTGTGCACTTTGCTTAACAGATTTATTTCACGATTTGGAGATTACTCTCACACCCCTCCAAGGTTTACATCTGGGTGTATCACCGCTTTAGTGTAGGATTTCATTTTATGCATTCTCTCTCTCAACTGGTCCCTTGGAAATTTAGATTAGAATAGTTATTTTCTCAAACGCATTAGAGTAGATTGTGGCAGATGAAGGAGTAGTTTGGGAGCAAGAACAGCTTTCTCTAGAGGTCTATCTCAAGTAACAAGTCCCACAACTTGGAGATAGTACCCATGTTATCCAATCACACCATAGGTTCAAGTATATGCACTTATGGAAACATAAGGGTGTTGTGATTCGGTGATAATAGTTACCAAAGAATTATTTTATTTTCTTCGGCCTCACCATGTCTTTGTATTCAATTTGGGTAATCAAGGATGTTGTTTGTCATATCAGTGGCCTCCTTGATTTCTTGTTAAAGGAAGTTTCCTCATCATTACCATGGTGTATTGAGACAGACCATACACTCTGAAAAGGGATGCCACTTTGGTATAATGCCTTGAGAAGCTCCTTGAAAAATTTCTAAGGCTCAGAGAGTTGCCGTGATCATCTCCAAAGATCTCAGTCAATGACCTTAAGGAAGTTGTTATGCAAAAAAAAATAAAAATCTCACGGTATTGATTGCTTTGATTTTGAGTTTTATCGGTTGTTATGGGAGATTGTTTGTCCTAATCATCTATGTAAGTTGAAGGAGGATGTAGAAGAAATCCAGCGACCTCTTGTAGTGGCTTGAGCGCAAGTTCCGGTGAGATTCTTGAGGACCTATTGTGAAGCTATGGTCAACAATTCTCTTGGGGATTTGATCAATCAAGGTAATATTAAGTTTAACCCCACCGCTGGAGATCCTGATGTTCTCATCATAGCTTGGAGACCAGTCACTTTGCTGAATATATAATACAAGATCATTTCTAAGGCCTTAGCCCTCCAGATCTCGTAATATTTTCCTCTTATTGTGCATGGTAAACAAACTGAATTCATTAAGAGTAGATTTATTTTGGAAAACATAATTTCTATTTGGAAAGGGATGGAGTGAGCCCTAGTTTCGTGTTAAAAAAGGATCTCTTAACAACATTGATTTTGAAAAATCTTGGTGGCAGATTGAATGGCCTTTCATTATTTACATGTTATAAGCTCTTGGCTTCAACCTTAGGTTCATCTGCTATATCAATATGTTGTTTCGGGATACTAATGTCAGGCTTACCATTAGTCGAGTCCACTTTGACATGTTTAAGCTTAACAAGTCCATTAAAATGATTTTCCATAGCTCCTAAATTAAAAAGTTGTGGGGAATAGAAAAAGAAAGTAGCGCATGGTAATCAAAGTTGGGTTCGTGGTAATCCTATAAAACATTGGTAATCCTCGACACTTTGTGCTCCTACTAAGGGTTCAGGTTATCTTATTTCCAAGTCTTCTTTGTAAGGGTTAGTTATGGGAATTTCTCTTCCTAATTCTAAGTTGTAGCTTATTTATGGTCACTTTGTTGATGATTCTTTCTTAAATCTATGAGAATAAAGAGGCATTCATGTGAACCCTTGCGGTGTTCTAGATACTTTTGAGGGGGTTCAAGTTCTTCCAAATGGTAAAAGAATCAATGTTACAGGAAAGTTTATGGATCCCATGGGGGAATGTGGAAGAATATTCTTTGCGGTGGATTCAAATGGGGTTCAATTCATGTTTCTAGGCATTCCTTTTTCTTTCCTATTTATTTCTCCTTTTTGGTCTTATGTTATCCATACACAGTTGAGATAAAAAAATCTTATTGGATTACGCAAACCTCTCTCTCTTGCTAGTAAGTTTCATATTTTCTCTAAGGTGCTCATTTACTCACGTGTATTATTATTCATATTTGGAACTCTCTAAAGATTGATATGTTTAAGTTACAAAAATTACTTAGAGATATCTTAAGGGCTAATATCTTGATGGTCAAAAAGGCTTCCATAGAGTGGCTTGGGACATTTGATGTTCTCTAAAGAGGTAGGTGGATTAAGGCTTATTGACATTTGTTTGTAAGGCATTGCATTTATTAGTGTAAGTGGATTGTCAGGGTTTAGAAGGATCCGAGGCATGGAAAATATTTCTTCGCCATTACATCTTTCAAGGGACTCCTTTTGGAAAAAAATTTGGGTCTCAGTAAAGCCTATTGCTCTCACCTATTCAAGTTAAAATTGAAGTATCATTTGTTATGAAGAGTATTTGAAAGTTATGGGCTGGTAGACCTCACCTACATTGGGCTCGAGATGGTTTTAGAACTAGGTTATGTATAAACTCACACTCTTTATGGTGGTACCTTGTTATTAATTTTCACAATGTTCCTTTTCATGGTCTCATGGATTAAAATCCTTCAGATTTTTAAACATGAGATCAAATATCTTAGGGATATTTTCTATAATGTTACCCATTCTTGGAAACCTTGGGTCCTTATGAAAAGAACAATTTATCCTTATAAATGGTGATAAAGAATCTATACATGAAATAAAGAATGCCATACCTAAATATACACTTCACAAAATTGGGGTTTCTCCTCTTGTTCAGTGGTGGCGTGATTTGTAGTTTCCCATTGTAACTCCTTTGCGTCGTCAGAAAACCCTATCTTGGTTACCATATTTTTTCTCCTGCCCACATCCATTTATAAAAATTAAACAAGACCTAGAAGCTAAATTCCCACACTAGTCTCAAAACATAGATTCAATAATATTTGGAAAGCTCTTATTGAACCAAAAAGGACCATTTCCTTTGGTCCATTCTTAATTAGGGTTTTCAAGTTGGAAATCATCTTCAACATATTGGGGTGGCTAATACCTTGTGTCTTTCTTGTCAATATATTGATTTTCTTATCCATTTGTTCTTATTTTACCCACTTGCATAAACCGTCTAGAAGTGCACTCAATCCCTCTTCCAACCTTTCCACCTGAACCCTTCACCTAGAAAATTGTTTTACTAGTAGACTCAACCTTGCTTCGCACAAAATTCAACAAATTCAAGAAAATATTTTGTGCAGAAATTCTTTTTCAAATTTTGAAGATTATAAATGAATCTATTTTTAATAAAACTTTAGTTCTAGAGTTTTAATATGTATCCTAAAACTAGAATTATTTCTCATGTTTGCTTCAGATCCAGGTCTAGGAGGAGAAATTCTACTTGGAGGTGGAACATTTGTAGGATATTCTTGCCACTAGGGTAATGTCACATGCTCTGTCAAAGCGAATTCCATATCTATTGCGCCGCATCCATCTCTTACGGAATGATGGTCCAACATTCCCCTCACCATCGGCCTCGGTCTCATGGTTAGGACACCCAATAAAGGTAGCATGTCTGAGTTCGATGCAAGTCCCCGCCTCCTCGGTGGTAGGATGGTATGACATTTTCTAGTGGGTCGGTGGCGATGAATGCGTGGATCCTACCCGATCCTTTGGGATGGAGATGTATTGTGGTTGGGGGTCCTCCCTCCAGATGCAACATTGGTAGTGGCTTTGGGTGGCCTTCTTCTCTGGATTTTGATTCCATACTAGGTGTCCCCCTGATAAATTTCTGCACTTATCTCTTGGGATTTATATGACTAGAAAATATGCTCAATCCCACGATCGGGGTGATGGATGCGATCTATGCTAAATTCTCCCAATCCCCCTATAACGGGTTGGGGTGATGGTTCACGTTTAGGTCACCTTCTCCTCCTCCTTTGTCTTCCACATGTGTTTTTGTTGTTTAATTAGCTCCTCTATGACTTGTCACTTCTGTGAATTTTTCTTTGTTTATTTATATTTTTAATCTCGTGGCACATGTATATTTTGGGGCGTGACTTCTCCACCCGGATTTTTGACTAGGAACCCTAAGTAGTTTTCTTGATCATATTAATATAAAAAAATTCAATCAAAAAATGTAATTTTACTTCTACATAGCTATATTTTTGTATTATATTTTTAAACATTCAATACGCATAAAAATTTAAATCAAAATAAATTAAAGAAAATGAATGAGTTAACAAAGATAATACCTTCCAAAGATGGATTTGAAAGCAACATAAAAATAATTCTAGTAGAAATGAGACAAAATACATGAGCATTATAAAAATTCATATATAATTAAGAAGATATATGCAATTAAATCTCAAATGAGAAGCGCTTTATAAAAATAAAATAATATAATGACTATAGATAAAATGACCATGTAAAATGATAATGGTTTGTGTAAAGAAGCATGAAGATATGCCCTCTCTATTATCTCCACGTGTTTGATTATTATAAGCCCTTCTCTCACCCTTCCATATGATGAAGTATAATTCCATTTCTTCAAAAGGCTACCATGCATTTGTATTATTCCTTGTGTCTACTTCCCAATATGTACAAGTTTCATAATAAAATTTCAATGCTATGACTTTTCAACACACATTGGTATTGTGTAACAATGAGTTAATTACGTATCATTATTTTTGATAATTTGTAAAAGGAGGGTTTTGGTAGGGTCCCTTCCCTGTTACATCAAGGACCTAATGTCCAGATATATCTAAGTGAATATCAAGAAATGATAATCTGAAATAATAGTAACGATAAGTCCAGGAGCGGCCTAACATATCGTATATTACATAGCATCACCAATAATATTTTAAAAAACATTATCATTTTTTGACATGATGAAATTGGTTTACATCACTTGAAAAAAATGATCTATAATAATCTTGGAGATTAACATTTTTCTAGTGTGGTATGCATTAACTCATTCTCAATTATTATTGATGAATCCAATAGTTGTGACATGAACATGTTTAAATGTTATATCCAATTTCTCTATAGTGGTAAAGGAATAATTTTCCCCCATTGTCGACATCACTCAATAGTTGTTTCAAAACTTGAGAATATTCTTTCCATTTTGTTTTCATGTAGTACTAGCTTGTGTGGTTTGGTTTTTCAAAAAAAAACCCTAAAATGGGTCATTCTCGACCGTATGAAATAGGTAGGATTTCCTTGCTACATTGTTGGACGTAAGATATTCTAGGATATAAAGAACCGTGAAGAGATGCCCTATCTATTATATCCACGTGTTAGATTTCTTATAAGCCATTTCCTCGCATTTCCTTATGGCAAAGTATAATTCTATTTCTTCAAAAGGGTACCATGTATTTGTCTTATTTCTAGTCTCTACTTCCCAGTATGTACAAGTTTCATAATAATAGGTCAATGATATGACACAGTGCACATTGGTATGCATCTGAATATGGTAATTGCATATCATATATTACATAGCATTACCAATCATCTTTCATAGAACATTGTGCCTTTTTGACATGGTTGAAGTTTGGAACTGGTTTACATCACTTGCAAAAAATGATCTTGCAATAATCTTAGAGATAAAAAAAAATTTTAGTGTGGTATTCATCAACTCATTCTCAATTATTCTTGATGAATCCAATAGTTTTGACTTGGACAGGTTTAAAAATCTAAATGCGATATCAAATTTCTAATATATCGTGGTAAAACAATAATTTATTCATAACTATAAACAATATGACTTTATTTCCTGCAACGAATATACGTAAACAATACGTTCACATAATTCAAAATATGTGAGTAAATTACATTTTTCTTTGATATCCAATTCGACTAATTTTTTTCCTGATTTGGTCACCATTTACTGATTTGGTCACCTAAGGCATAAAGACACTCATCGAACAAAAAATCCATCTCCTTCTAAGTAATGAAATCATCCCTATATGTACTCAAAGATGGTCATTACATATTATGAAACATATAGTGATATATACCAAAAAAGGTTTCTAAAAAAGTGAATGTGAGATAAAGTTGCAAAACCCAATTATAAGAAAGTACAAGACTACAAAAAAAGATGGCACAATAGTCCAAAATAATGGTATGACCATATGGTCTAGGAAAATACAATAGTTTACATCTACAAGTATTCAATTTCAGATCAATGTATTTACCTGGTATACCCACTCATATTTCCTATATTCTACTATGTATAGATCATTTTTCATCTTCTCTTTTGTGTTTGAGCTATCTCTATATTGTTTATAATTTTTGTGATTATTAATTCAATATTACTATTATATATGTTTAACTGTGAATTAATCAATTCGTAATAACCTCTTGTAACAAACAATTACATCTTATATATTTACACATTGCATTCTAACTAGAAAATTTTACACTTGATACTAATACAAAAAAGGAGCATATTGCACTACAACAAACAAGCCTTTTTTACCACAATTATTCCACAAAATTGCCACAATTTACAAGAATTGTAGATTACTTGTAGCATCTCTACGAAAATTTCATTTGACCATTTCTATGTATTGTGGATATTCTACAATTTACATTTAGTGATTATAATTCATAGAAAAGTCACATATCCAACCATTCTTCATAGAAATTCCACAATATTTAAAAAATAGAACTAAAATTGATCGTGAAGTTACATTAATATTAAAATTCATTATATATATATATATATTCTACTATAAGTTAAGAAGAATAATATATTTTTATTATTTTTGCAATTATAAATATTTTTAAACATAACTCATTCTTTTATAAATAATAAATCTATAATTAAAATTCTTATTTTTATTATTTCTATTAATATAAATATTTTTCTTAAGAGAATTATTAATTGATTTATAAATAATAAATGTGGAATATATGTGGAACTTCTATGATAATTATTTTTTCCATTTTTAAATGTCGTGGATGTTCCACAATTGTATATAAGTGTTGAAAATTTGTAGCTAATTCACACATATAACATTTTCTCATTGAAAATCCACAATCTTATTCAATTTTTCCATTTTTAAATATTGTGGATGTTCCACAATTTTATTGAAGTACATTACTAATGTTAATAATTTGGAGCCCGAAAAATATACCCACATTTATTCCACAATTTTTCAGAATTTAAGAAAATTGTAGAATATTTGTCGATGCTCTATATAATTTTATTTTTCCACAATTTTATTTTATTGAATATAATTTGTAGAAAAATCACATCTCTAAACATGTTTTTATAGAAAATCCACATTTTTATTAAAAATAAATATAAAATTTATCACAAAATTACTCACCACAATTAGTCATAAAGGGAAATGTAACAACATTAAAATGAAATCATATCAATGTTGAAAATTCCCATTAAATACTTAGAAATTTTCACATTATCTACAATTTAAATTTTTTACATATTTTAAAAAGTCATATATAATTGTTTTTAAATATTAATCAAAATACTGAATTAATTAATATATATTTTATCATAACATATATTTTAAAAGTCTAATACAAAAATACATTAAATAGTGTGTATTTGTCAACAAAATGTAGGAAGAATTCAATAGTAAAATACTTCAATTTTTTGTTCCAATTTATCCAATAAAAATAAAACATAATGAGAATTTATGACACTTATTATTGATCATTCGTCTTGCATGTCTTCATCATAAACATCAAATTCATCTTGAGCCAACTCTCGATATTGCTCTGAACTAACATCAAATTCTCCTAAATCAATAAATAAATTTATCCCAGAGTCTTCTCTCTCATCCACGATATCATCATCGACAAGATTATCAAATATTGTTGAATCATATTCATCATTTATGTTTTTATCTCGCCATTTTCTTCTCCTTCACTCTCTTCATGTCCTTCTTGTTGTATATCTTCATGTGTACTCAATAAGTTCTCATTTTTGTTCTTATACATGTTCTCCAATTTCGTCCATTATTTCTACTTCATCATTACATTGTGTCCCATCCTCATCTATAATATCAACATTATTTGTGTTTAAAAATGATGCATGATGGTTCCACCTTGGATTGTGCTCTATGATAGAAGACGAATTTTGATTTTGCATATCTTGGATGATAAAAATTTGTTCACATTGCTCTGGGAATACATATGGCTCATCTGTGTCCATAAAATCTGATGTTTAATCATAGGAAAACCATTACCATGCATATAAATCATTCTATTATTTCCTTTCTCAATCAATGAAAACCACTTTACTAGAAAGATAACCTTCCTAAAGGCCCTGAAGTCAAGTTCCATAATGTCTTCCAAAATTCCATAGTACTTCGTCTTTGTTTCAATTTCATTGGAATCCACCACATCAAAATATGTTGATATCCCACAATCAAATGTATGCATAAGCTTATCCATCTTCTCAATGTGAAAGTGCTTACCATATGCCCAAATTGATTTGTAATGTGTCACCTAGACAAATATAACATTTACAATACAATGTCAATAAATCATTCTTAAATATTAACTACAATACATTTTTACTAAATAACATTAAAAAAATAAACTATAAGCATGCACACACCTTCCCTAGATTTATTCCATTTATTATTTCTAATTCTTCCCTTGATATATTAAGAGGATCTCTTTTACTTTCTTGCATAATATTATCTCTCAACCAATCCCATGGGCATTTATTTGGCCATGTATTTTTATGATTTTTAGGTAACTGTGGGACTCGACTCATGGACCCCATCCTTCTAAGCTGCTCTTATAGATGCAATTGTGTTAGCTTCTTCTTTATTTATTTTGTACAGCTCTATCCATTTATCCATGCATTTTTCATGATGTGCAACATAGAGGTGCATTTTCTCATACTCATTTCCATCTGTAAGTGAAATTTAGTAAATTATTAAAATTAATATTATGGATAAACTATATAAGAACTAGATATTTTATAAAACATGATGCATACCTCGTAATTTTCTTAACCTCCCTCTTCCTTGTAGTACTTTACCCATTTAGTATACATGGTTGAGAAGATCCTCGAGATACTTTTTGTACTAGAATGAAAATCAGGTAAGTAATTAGAACTAACATTCACCATTTCTTTGAATGTGATGTAACCTCTATGATGGAACCCTCTGGTCGAGCCTTTTGTCTCACAAAATGCTTCAATACCTTCATTAAATGCTCAACAAGCCACATTGATCTTGATGCGACTGGACCACAATATTCTATCTCATTAACAAGGTGTATGAGATAATGGACTTGTGGATCAAAATATACAGTAGGAAGATACTTTTGAAGTGTACACATTAATATAGGTGCTTTATCCTTCCAATATAAAAGGTCTTCCATTTTAATCTCTCTTGAGGACACAAACCTAAAATATAATGTTTAACTAACATTAGTTTTGAGTAATAAATCATGTATAATGGTATACAAAAAGATATATTGAATAAAATTAAATATTATATGGTTACCTGATATATTTTGATAAGAAATATATAGTCTTGGTTATATTTCGATCAAAGGTACTAGGAATAATAATGGGAAGTATAACCTGTAACAAAGAAGTGTACATTTGTTATAATAATTAATTTATTTAAATGAAATTTTAAAAAAAAAAAAAACATTTCAACTTTAAATATAAACTCCCTTAATCATGTTGTGCCAATCATGTGTTTTTAGTCCTATTAGATCCTCATTTTTTCTCTAGAAAACAATTCTTGATTGTGGCACCATAACCTATAGGGAACTTTATTTTCTTTATGGCTTCATTGATATGATTTTTCTCCTCATTACTCAATCTCCAAGGAGAAGGGAGGAATGTGTTATCATCAGGATTCAACCATAATGGACACATGACTTTACTCACATCAAGGTCTTTCTTTAATCATATTCCATCTTCCTTTTTTCCATTGATAATAATCCATAGTGATCTTGATACATTGCATCCAATGTGCTGTACAATGGGAATATTCCTATAATACTCAAGTTCATAAAATATTGAGTACCTTTTCATGCTCTGGGGGTAGTTTTTCTTCACAAAAAAACAATTATAAATTAGTGTCATACTTAATGTTGGTATAAAATTTTCAACAAAATAAATATATTTTTCCTCACCTCCACCATCATGATAAGCAATATACCAGTCGTTTATAGTCAAAACCCTTGGAATAGGTTCTCTTCTTGGTTTTTGTTAAAATCATTTTGTTTTGTTACTCTGTAAGGATGATTAATATGAAAGAATTGTCTATATTCATAGTATATATCCTTCTTTAAGTGTTTTGAGTGTCTCACAATTGTTTGAAATCCACATTAATGGGCACCCAACTTTCCCTTTTTCTTGAATACCTATAGTGATGTATAATCACTATGTCAATATAAGATTTTGAATATTTTCAACAAGTATAAAATGATTCACAATATAAAATCTCAAGAATACATTATATAGCCACCGACCACAACATAAAGATAATCTGGGCGGGCATCATGAATGGTCCAGCACATCACTCCTCTAAAGAAGAAATATCTCCTCCCGGGAGGCCTTGATATTTCATGCATTTGAGCTCCCGCCCATAATATTTTAAGCTCATAAATGAGGGGACTCAAATATACATCCATATTACATACTTGATACTTTCCTATAACCATCAATAAGTTAAAAATAGTTAGATGATATATTATATGTTCAATATTTCATATAACACTAAAGAAATAAAATATATCAGTCAAGAAGGTTAATCACCTAGAATAATTAGAGTCAACATTATATTTTGCTTCTTTATTGCCATCCATGGTGGGATATTATTGAGGATTGCAACTACTAGCCATGAAGATCATCCCAATGATTGAATTGAGAATGAAATAATCCCGTCCATAGCTATTGAAATTCTAGAATTTTGTTTCTCATGTGAAAAATCTATCCATTTCTCATCAATTTCATTCCATGCCTTACCATCCCCTACAGTTTTTAAGGTTCCAAATTGCTTATATTATCAAAATTCCAACCCATGAGCTTTGCTAATTCATTACATTTAAACATTTTCTTAAGTTGTAGAATTAAAGGAAAATGGCGAAGAAATTTTCATGGAAATGTTTTGGACTCAACAACACCTTGATGCTCATATCTACTAGTATGACATACATCACATTCTTGTAATGATTCTTTATCACCATAGTATAACATACAATCATTAGGACACACATGGTAAACATTATAGTTCAATCCTATATTTCTTAAAGAGTGTTTCACTTCCCTGTAAGACTGAGGAAGATGATTCCCCTTGGGAAGAACCTTGGTAGAAAGAAATCTACATGATAAGAACACAACAATCAATTAGAAACAAATAATATGAAATATATGTGTATATAATCATCATAAAACATGATTAAAATTGTTGATATAAGGAAATGTCAAGAAATGTAATCTTTAATTATAAAATTTACATACCTCAACAAAGCAGTAAAGCTAGTGTCTGACCACCCAAATATAGCCTTTATATTCAATAACAAAAATATTGTTGATAATACAGATATTTCTACACTTTCATACAACATTTTCCTTTCCATTTCATTCAATTCAAAGTCCTTTTCAGTGAAAATGTCATGAATTAAACTATCAATAGTTGGCTCCATGTTCGTAATCATCATTCATCATGTTGTTTTGGTCTATATTCTCCACATGTGGGTTAGCTATATGGGGTGGAATAATATTGGGAACCTACAATATGATTTTATATTGCTAAATAATCCATGAGAAGTATGTGAAAGTAAATCATGCCACATGACTAAAAAAGATAAGTAAAAATAAATTTTATTACATACCATGTCATTAGGTTCCATATGACCATTTACTTTCAAGTGAGAAATAGTTATAGAGCATCGCCATCTTCTACGACCTTTACATTTGAAGCATTCACAATATATACTTTGCTCATACCAATCACTAGTGTAGGGTTGAGGACCACCACTAGAATCACTATCATTCGAACTAGTAGACATTTGAAAATCTACAAAAGTTAAAATAAATGTGTATTAAATGCCCAATAAAAAAAGTGTATTAATGATAAAGAGTGAAAGTGATAACTCTTTGTGTTTAATACAATTTCTAAATTACAAATACTCAATTTTTTAAATATATAAATAAACCATGTATAACATCGATAGAATATCTAATTCTATGGATCCAATCCTAAATTTAGAAATTTATTTCTTTGTCAATAAAAAACCTAGCAAAATTGAAATTTTAATTTGTTTGCATCTTTATAAAAATATTATGTAAACTATGTCTATAAAATGTAGAAGAATAATTTTATAACTTAAATTTGTGGTTTAATAATTTAATAAATACCATTCACTATTAATATATAACTCACAAATAATACTTAATCACTATCATTCCATAAACTATAAAATATTACATATTTCCATTTTTATATTATATACAATTATTATAAATGTATAATTATTTAATATTTACATTACTAATCATAATTTTCTAAACATAAATATTGACTATTTTATTAACAATATTTGAACTAAATATTTTAATTCTATGCGAAATTATTATATATTTATTTCTTATTTTTTATATTATTTGTGCATACTTTCGTCAGCATTAATACTAATTGTTTTATTCATGATAACATTATACCTGCCATTAATAAATACTTGTTGTTTCATTAATATAACTCAAGTCTATCCATTATTTATTTGGTATTCATCTTTTAGGATTCTTTGCACGTGTCCATCTTCCACAATTTTTGCCATGATTTCTGGCTTAAACCTAACAAAACAAATACCATTTCAAATACATTTGAATTTTGTTTTTTTCTCTCAATACATTCTAGTTCACTAATAATTTTTGAAGTTTCCTAGTGTTAGTTTTTCAGCACTCTATCCCTGAGTATGTTGACTTTGTTACAAAAGATCATCTTACATCGAATACTAAGGAGGATTATATCGTGTTCCAGGTACGCATTCCTATTTTTAATTTTACTATATAGATTTTAGCAATGTCCCATTATCTCATTTCTTTAAGTTCCATTTTCTCAGTCCTATTATTTAACTATAAGCATTAAATCCTATCTTTTTCTGTGTCTATGAATAATAAAATTTGACATTGATCCCTATATATCATGTAGCAGTATGACTTGATAGAAAAATCATAAACCTAGATTACTTTTTTCAAATAATTTTTAGAGACAATAAACAATAATTTAGTTTTGGAGTGGAGAGGTTTTATACAAAGTAATGTATGGATATATTTTTGTTTTTGCACTAGTGGAATTTTTTTCCATCTAACATTTGGCAATGTTATTATTATTATTCCACTTTAGCATGCATCTTATATTAAATCGTGTATGTGTCTAGGTTTCCCTTACCTACATTTATTTATGGATTTCCCAACTATATTTCATCAATGTGTTAAGTCTATTCATAATAAACAATTATTATAGTTAGAGGTATAACATTTGATGTTCCTAATACTTAAGCGACTTAACGAAAATGAAACAAACACCACTCCTACTCCTAGTAGATACCAACATAGGTCTTCTACTTCATATATTAGTTCTATAGATTCACTCTCCCTTATGCCTTTTGTCAAGGATTCTAGTTCACATGCTAAATCTAGTGGGTTACTCTCTCCTAGTACATTTAGGCATATATATTGTATTTCACATGTTATTTATATTAGATCACTCTCTCTAAAGCTCTCTACTAGGGATTTAAGTTCATATTCTACTACTAGTAAGTTAATATATCCTAGTACATCTTGGCATCATTATTCTATTTCACATGTTATTTCTGGTTAGTCTCACTCTCGTAGGCCTCCTACTAGGTCCATATCTACACATACTAGTTCCCAAAAGTATTTCTTCCCTAGGTATCCTTCAAACTATAAATTCTACATAGATTCTACAAGATTATCCTTCTTCTATCATGACACTTGTAAGACCCAAGATTTCTCACCCATGCCCTTAATGATGCTCTTATCGTATAACTATTTCTACCCCGTAATGTTATGCATAGCTATTTTCAAAATGATAAAAATATTTTGATAATAACTTAATAAAAAAAAACATATTTGGAAAAATAAATAATTAAGACTTGTTTATGATTTGGTCATTTAGTTAGTTCCTTTTCCCATGTTGTTTTTCATATTGGTTTGATATGTACTATATTTATTTCTACATTCTTTTTACATATTTGTTCACGACATATATTGTGTTTGATGCAAAACAAAAATAGATTGATACACAATGATTGGTATCATCATAATCCTTTCCCAATGAAACTAATCTATGCAGACATATATTGCACTCTACACATGTGTTGTTATTTAATTAATGATACTTAACACATGTTCATTACAATTGAATACATGTATTGTATATGATATCTTTAGTGATAATTTAGGACGTAGCATTAACCTATGTTGACTCAAGTGTCTTTTCATCATTGCTCTTTTTTATACTTTTTGGTTACATTTCCTTTTAACCTTCTTATGTTAAATACTTTATTTCTTATTGAATGTGGTCTTAGCACTGATGACACTCCAATAATGTTTTATATATTGCTATATTTATTAATACAGGGAGCATGCCTTTATATAGGCTGCGTGAGAGGGAGGAAGGAGGAACAGTTACATAATTGTTCACTAACTGTTCACTAACAACTAATTAAGCTAACAATGTATTAATTAATAGAACATTCCCCCCCTTAATACCTTGCTCTTACAAATGTACCCCCTAAACAAATCAAACTTTCGCGAGAGGCTTGGTGAGAATATCTGCAACCTGAAAATTAGTAGGGCAGTACTGGAGCTGAATTTGGTGGTTCAAGACCTGTTCATGAATGTAGTGACATTCGACCTCAATATGCTTTGTTCATTCATGGAAAACAAGATTCTTCACAAGATTCAACACACCTTGATTGTCGCAGTGAATGATGGGAGGTTTCTCTTCAGGAATCCCTATATCTGCAAGAATGCAATGTAACCAAATTACTTCGCACACAACTCCTCATGCAACATGGTATTCAGCCTCAGTGGATGAGAGAGAAACAATAGTTTGCTTCTTGCTAATCCACGAGATAGGTCCAGATCTGAGATGAAAAACATATCCTGAAGTGGATTTCCTATCATAAACGGACCTGTATAATCTAAGTCTTATATATCCTGTAAGAAGAAATGAGTGTTCTTCTGATACTCTAGACCAAAGTCAATTATACCTCAGACATATCTCAACACATGCTTTTCTGCTATCTAATGACATTTCTTCAGCTCCTGCATAAATTTGGCAAGATATCTCACTGTAAAGCAAAGATCCAGTCTGGTATAATCAATAAATGAGACTCCCACAAGCTACACCGTAGTGAGTGCCATCTACCTGTGGTGAATCTGGAATCTAGATAATTACAAAAAAATTCCATAGGTGTGGACATTGGTTTACAATGATCGACATTCCATATTTTTCCAGAGTGTCTTGGCATATTTCATCTAGGGGACGAAGATATGATTCTTCTTCTGCCATATCTCTAAGCTAAGACAATAGTGAAGTAGCCCCAAATCAGTCATGTCGAAGGATTTCTTCAGATCATTCTTTACATCATCTACAAGATTGTCAAAACTTCCTGTGATCACAAGATCATCTACGTAAAAAACTAGAATGAAAATCTTTATTCCTACCTTCTTGATATACAAATTTGTATCTGAGGGGCTATGAGTGAATCCATGCTGCAATAGGTGATCATCAATTTTTATATACCATGTCCTAGGTGCTTGTTTGAGTCCATAAAGAGACTTTATCAGACGACATACCTTGTGTGGTTGATTCTCATCTACAAACCCTTCAGTTGGGCCATGTAAACTTCTTCTTGTAGATCACCATTTAGAAAAGCACTCTTGACATCCATTTGCTGAAGTTTCCATCCATTTTGTCTTGCTTTAGTGCACAAACAACTCGATGGTTTTGATCTTCGTAGTGGGTGCAAAGGTCTTGTCATAGTCAATTCCTTCTTGTTGGGCATAACCCTTTCGCAACAATTCGTGCTTTGTGTTTGTCGATTGAACGATCTCGCCTTATATTTTGTTTTGAAAATCCATTTGTAGCCAATGGATTTCTTACCTAGAGACAGATCGACAAGTTCCCATTCGATTTGAATTAGGGAATCATATTCAGCATCCATAGCTTTGTTTCCATTGTGGTTGGTCTAATGCCTCAGCAATGTCGGGTTAGTGCTTTCAAACAACCGAACTCGTGAGTGCAAAAATTACCTCATGTCTTTTTTGGGGTATAATACTACCTCAAAGGCATATCATCTCATGGATCCTGAGACGAAGAAGATCTACGAGAGTCGAGATGTGGTATGTGATGAGTCATCCTTTGACTCCCTGCCACAAAATGGAGATCCAAAGAGTGACCTCATCACATATATTTCTCACACATCCGGATGATGAGCAAGATGATTCTTCTTAGAGAGAAGAAGAGCTGAGTGGAGACTTGTTCGTTGATCTTGGCACACTAGAAAACACATCTTCACATCAATCCAATTCCGAAATGGATCGATACCAAGGAAACAAAATTTTAGTGTATGACTTGTGCATTGAAAGAGGCAACCAAGGAAGTGTGTGAACATTGTTGTGCGTGGAGGAATAGTTCTATGCGTGGAGGAACAATACATGGTTGTGCTATGCGTGGAGACTCAGCCTATTTTCTTGATACACCCAGTATGTTGGAAGACCACAAGAACGTGGCATTTTTTGTCAAATACTGTACAAAAGGTGAAGCGACCCACCACTATGCATGGCATCCTATAGACATCTCATTTGGCATTGGAGGAAAAGTGTTGTTTCATGAAGATTGGTTGTATGCTTCATGGAGAAGGAGATAAAACTTAATTACGTGTTGTCGTGGAAGGAGTTTGAATTTGACTATTTTTTTTTTTTCATGCCTGTGTGAAATTGGAGGAAACTTCTGTGTGTATCGTGTGTGGAAGGAGTCAAATAAATCACTTGTTGCTGTAGAACCACGTTGAAGACCATCCAACCCACATGTACGTGTAAGAAAAGTCACAAATTACAAAGCGTGTGTGCGTGTATGTCTCAATCTCGGATGCACAAAGCACGATGAGCAATGCTCCAAATATTTGGGCATTGAGTGACAAAGAAGACACCAGGCTATTCTTTTCCTTGGTCAACGAGCTACACAAACCTTGGGAGCATTCTCTTTGATGAGATTGTCGCAACTCTGTTGGAATATTTCTAGTTCGACGTTCGATGTCAAACGATGGATTCATGTAGAACTTGAACGTGGTTATGATGTAGATGATGAACGTAAATAGAATTTGAGGAGCATTGGTGTCTCACCGCACGAGCCTATAGAGCCCATCTTTGGGACAAATTCCTTGATAAGCATTGTAGTTATTTTTGAAAATAAATAAATAAATAAAATACATTTTTGAGTTTTGAAAATTTATGCTCCAAAAATATTGCTATCCAATGCCCAACTCTTGAAAGGGCCAAATTTCGCTACATGGAAAACCAAAATGCGGATGATTCTTTAGTTCGAAGATCTTTGGGGGATCGTTTTTTGAAAAAGCCCCTCCACGAGATCTTAACTGTTGGAAAAATATGAAAAGGATGATGTGAAAGCACTAATGCTCATCATCCTGAGCCTTTCGATGAGGTGCAGCCATAAATTTAGCAACCACTTCTTCTCATGTAGCGCATTGTGTACCATCTACGAATCTAAGAATCTAACGAAAAGTTATATCTTGATGACAAAGCTTCATAAGTTAAATGAGTATGCATGATGGCGAATCAGTTGAAGGTTTATTATGACGTGTGGTGAGTTACATGTAGAACTCTACTCTCGGTGAACAGTGGATGACAAGTTGCTAATCCCGCTCACCTGCGAGCTCTTCCTTCCCGGTTAGATACCGATCATACGTTGCCCATCACTCACAGAGGTGAGTTTTCCATGGTGAATTATCTCCAGTAGGAAGAAGCCATGCAAAATGTACAAGAATCCTTCAAAGACAAGGCTCTCATCACAAGGCAAAATCATAAGCCTCAAAGGGTAAGACTCTCCTAGAATCGTAAGTTAATAGCATCCTCAACCGCCATCTTCACACTATTTATATTACAATGTTGGCCATGCATAACTATTTTCAAAAGATAACCACAAGGTGGATCGGTGGTGCCACATTTGCTCCATGGATACAATAACGAACTAATTACAACGGTCAAAGTATGGAAACTCGGTGAAGAGAGCACTTTGGACAAGGATATTCCAAGAAATCCCGACGACGTGCTGTAATCGAGAGCGAGAAGGGCCACATTGCTGGATGCCACCTTTGATGAAGTTCCTAGACACAACTCATTCTCGACATTTTCTAGTCTCACAGACTTCGCAGCCATCGGAAGAATGATGTTGGTTGATTGATTCAAAGCGCCAAACACGTATTTGGTAATAATAAGTTGTTTCATACTCTAAGTGACTGCCTTTGGAGATCGGATCACCATTTAGACAATCAAGAGTATATTGTGGCGGTGGATTGGTGATTCATCATTCCTCTTGGAACACAAAGATGTACACTCACGAAGGTGCTATATGTTCCGGTGTTTGACCTCAAATCTTTTGTTGAGTCAACTTCTTAACCATGAATGTAGGTTGAATTCTTTGTTAAGAAAACAAATCATTTAGAGAGTTGTCATTGCTCATGATTTGGCCATCTTTGGATGTAATCACTTCATCGATAGCGTTTCTCCCTTCAACGGAAACTAATCTTGCTATGGCATTTATATGGTCATCTTTCTACACATGTGTTGTGATATTTAATTAAGGAAATGGTAAGAGGGTGTCCTCCACTCTCCCATTCCTTATGTTTTCGGGATGTCTCCCAATGAAAAAAACATAGAGGTCTATTCAAATATGAGCTCTTATCATTTTGAGCATCTAGGAGTCGTTCACACGATGATGCATGCAGACCCTAATATGCCTAGCTTCAAAGGGTTTGCGTACTTTAAGCTCGATACCAATGATGGCACTCAATAATGTTTTTATATTGCTATATTTTTAATGCGGGGAGCATCCTTTTATATTGCACAAGATATTTCCTTTTAACCTTCTTATGTTCAATACTTTATTTCTTAACAATGTATTAATTAATCTAGCACCTTCTTTACCTTATAAAAATGTGGGTGTCTCATTTTTATGGCTCTTTTCATATCTTGCATGTACATAATTGCTTCTTTTATATGGCCTAAAGTTATTTCAATGCAATATTTTACCACACCTTAGGTTTACCACATTTTTAGTTGTATTCCTTGGTATATGATTCTTTTACATATTATTTCTTATGTTACCTTAATTTACTATCTCTTCACAACTATTCTTTTGTTATTATATGCACATGTATTATATGTAGTCATGATTATTTCATGTTGCATTTTATTTTCTTTTGGAGATGTGGTATCTATCATGCATAACCCTTTCATAGGAAAAATGTCCTAATGAAGGCCATTATTACAAACTTTTATGTGATGTAATGTATAATATTAGAATTATTCAACACGGAAACACATTGTTTCTTTTAACCCACTCAAACACTTAATTTCACTTTTTATTAATTTCTGTATCATTTCCTTTTAATATATTAAGGTGCTCTAACTAACATAGATAAAAGGATGAAATATTTCAACACGAGGATATTTTTATTTAATTAACTTCCAAAATTAATCACGCAAATCAAAATAATGTTTTAAAAAGTGATGATCATTGGAGTAACTATCAAAACACAAAGGAGAGATTGCTTAGCTGATTTTGTGTGGATCTTGGAGATTCTAAGTGATCTAGATGTGGGAATAGGATTATATAAGACTAGAATTTCTTCACTTTTGAGACTAGCACCTAAAAATTTACTTAGTCAAAATCATACAACTAGGTCCAAACCGATCATACAATATTTACCCTTTTGTACGGTCTTTGACCTACTTTGATTCTATCTCTGCAACCTTATTTGTGCGTTACCTTCCTAGATATAATTATTTCTATGTGTTTGTTTTCAATGTTATTCTTCATGATGGATCTAACACTCTACTCAAACCCTCAAACCCTCATAGTGTAAGATGGAGTTCCTAAAATATAAAGTAACATGTGTTTTGGGTACCCCTATGTATCGATGACATCATCACCACTATGAAGATTACCTAAAATGAACATATTAATCCTATCATGTGATATATACCGTATAAAAATCATAATTTGGCAAAAATGCTTTTAAAAACACCTTTCATGAGATTCACACATGCTCAAATGCTTGGGATGGGTCACTTTTATTTCTTGTGCAGAGAATATGGAGGTTCCTAGACCTGGTAGCTAGGATACTACAAACCTATAGAGAGTACTAGCCTAATGGATGTGCATGAATTATTTTATGGTTTTGGGAGGTTAGCATGATTTTTGTGCTTTATTTTACATGAGGAGCTCTTAAAAGTGTTAGCACCCTAAATGAGGAATGATTGACTTTCTTATACAAGATTCTAATGATTATTGTGTCATGAAAAGAAAAAAAAGAGGTAATATTAGTCTTCATAAATATTATTTAATTGAATATTTTAATGCATAATGTTTCCATCCATAACATTATAGTTTTTTATTAAGGGTAGAGGTTTTTCAGTTTGGATACTACCGAGTTAAAAAAGAGGCCTAAAGCCTAGATAAATCATTACATAAATAGAGAGAAAAAGACTAGCAAGAAGCATAGTCAATATGGAACCCAAAAGTAGCGGGAATACAACACAATATAATCACAAGGTCAAACCAAATCCAAAACAAAAAAACAAAAGAAAACACTTCATAGAATTAATGAATACACAACACAAAAGAGAGAATCAAAGGGGTGTAAGATCAAGTTACCATTTATGTCAACTCCTTGTGATTCTTTCATAGGGTGGAACACTAGGTTTAACCTATAGCTTTTGAAAAAACTAACAAAAGTTGGTAGTTTTGACCTGGGAGAAAAAAAGTCATATTGACTTAGTGAGATAGTGATAAATGTTTCTAAGTATGTTTTTGTAATTAAACTTATCAAATGGATGAAAGAGATATATGAAAATATAAACAAGTGACTAAAGGGTTATTAGGGTGTGCTAAGAAAGAGTGGGGAGGGTGTATTTATAAATGCAAGTGTGCAATGCCAACACCATGAATGTAAAAGTATAGATTACCAAATTTGAGTGTCTATATCCCCCCCTTTAACTATGAAATGAAATTACATGCTTAAAGGAAAAGATATGTGAGTGTGTAGACACTTTCTATTTTCTCACGATAAATTATTTTTGCATTATCTTATTTTGTTAGTATTTAAACGCTCCAAATGAAACCTGCAACATATAGTGTAAGCAATTCCCAAGATAGGAAGATGAAATTTTACTCAAAATTTAATGGAAGTACTGTAAAGGAATGTGCAACAAGAAATACTAAAAGGATATGCAAATCATGGAATGAATAGCCCTATTTTTCATACACAAGGAATATCCTCCTAGTATTGTTCTTTAGAGATTATATATTTTTGAAACTCTAATGAAGAATTGTGGGTGATTAATCCCCACTATCTGCCGAGGAGACGTCGATGTGCTAGGTATACTAACCCAAAACATGGATGTTGAAAAGAAGAAAAAAAAATATGATACAAAACACCCCTCCTAAAGAAGAATGCTATGTAATAAATCCATTCAGAAACTCTCATATATTCTCCTTAATTAAAATGAAGATAAGAAAGACTACCCTTGAAGAAATTAAATCCTTCATCGCCCTCCATAACCCCAAATACAATACCACTACAAATGAATATAAGCCCAATTTTGTAAGTTGAGAGAAAAAATAGAAAAGAAAAATAAGTTCCCCCATACTCTTCTCATGTATTGTACAATTGAGTAGAAACTTAATAGAATTGATTACATGCCAAAATATGATTAGAGAAAGAATATTTTTTCCACTAATATGTCAAAAATAAAAACTGAAACTAAGTACCATGGAGAAAGAGAGAATGAAACATTTCATTCCCTATGAATATGTGTGAAATTTATTCAATCTAAGTATAAAACCATATGAAAATGTTGTAGACATGATGAAAATTTGATGATGTTGAAAAAATAGGAGAAAATACCATTGGGAAAAACCATATGATAGGGTTAAAACCATCCATATGGTCGTGACCAAGCTCTACATCTTTAACCTTATATAGATTTTCTCGATTTTCTATATTTGAATCTAATTTTACATTTTTTTTTCCTTTATTAGCATGTGTGTGCTCAGCATGATTTTTATACCTATTGGAAATGTACTATAAATGGTCAAATGTTTTCTCCCAATTTTGAGGCATGTGTGATGAATAATTTGAGCATACAGATTAAAAATAAATATGTATATCGATATTTAAGATGTTGATAACCTATAGATATCCTCAGAGAATCTAATGTGGTGGCCACCAGATGAAAGTGTACCTGCAAAAGGGAATGTGCATTGTAGAAACCATGATGCAAAATAATAGCAACAAGAAAAATGAGTATGATATCAATAATAGAGTTAATTCAAAAAATGACAGAACAAAAATTGAAGTTGATATGTTAGTATGAAATAAGTGCATACAATTTTGAAATAAGTACATACATTATGTGTAAAGGTAAGACCAAAACCTATTATATATTTAAAATTCAATAAATATAAATTGAAATAAAAATACATTAAATAAAATGAATGAGGTCACAAATATAATAGATTTCACAAGTATGGATTTGAAGGAACATAAATATATTTATACTATAAATGAGATAAAACACACTAGAATTATAAATTTTCATATATAATAAAGAACATATATGCAATCATAATTGGTTTTTACATGGAGGGAGAGAGCTCACATGGCGGCTAGAGAGAGATCATGGGTGGTGAGACTGTTTGGTAGATACTACACTTAAATTACAAATTTTTTACCGACTTGGAAAGAGGATTATCCACAGATGAATATTACACAAAGTGTAATTGACAAAGAAAATGACAGACTAAAATTTTCGGTTTTGGGTAGATTTGTAGGAATCAAACCCATTATTGATTTTGTCGTGGGACTGGTGTAGACGTAACTAGGGATGTAAAGTTGAGGTCAAAGCTTTAATTGGGGATAGCTTTTCATTATTTTTTTAAAGGGCAGGAGAATCATAATGTCCTTCTTGGATCTCCATGGTTCTATGTCAATGTTTCCCTTAGCTTTCAAACATGGAAACCTTGTGTTCCTCTCAATCTGGATTTTAAATCCCTCTAGATCTAAATTTGGATCCCTGCCCTTTCGTTGGATTTTTGGGACTCTGAATATTTTTAGGGGTGGCCAGAGACATGGTCATTTTGATTGTTGTGGATCTAGCTACTAAGGCTATATTATGACTTGTTTTTTTTAGGTTGTGTCGTTTCTGTTTTACAAGGAACTAGAATACCCAAGAAAATTATTCTGAAATCTCCTCATGGAGTTTGGGAGAAAAGAATTGATGTGTAAATCTCAAAGATTTATTGTGCTAAGTGTTGCAGGGTGAATAATATAACGTCTTCATGATGCTTGATTGATGATCCTAGTCAGCGTTGTGTTGCCATGGATAGGGAGTTGAAGATGGATGAAATCGTTGCACATGTGAAGTGTGTTACAGGGTATGAAATACCCCTAGTAGGGATCAAAACCAATGTTCATGTGTATAATTCTTTGTTGAGCGGTCCTACTGGTGGCTATGACGGGTTACCCTAGCTTGCAGGGAGGGAAATCATTTCAAATTCTGCATGGTTGGTGGTTCAGGTGGAGGATTAAATGAGATTCATGCTCAAGACAGGATTCTCCTATCTCCTCATCAAATCTAGATTATTCATAGCCTCCTAACATGAATTTAGTGGTTGACCTAGTAGATATAATTTTCTCGATGAAATATCCCCTTTGTGGGTTTTTGGTTTTAAAGATGGGTGGTCTTATGTGTCTTAAAAGATGAAAAAAATATTTGATCACCCACTCTGTCTTTATCCGTCTTTCTCTTCAGGGGATCTCTAGGATGTTAGTTTCTCTTTGGTCAAGTGCCTTTGATCACTGTAGCCTTGTATCCTATTGTGCTTCCTTCCTATTGGTGCCTCGACGATCTTCTTCTTCTTGATCACTTAGATATGTTTCTTTGTTTTGCTTCTCCTTTGCGCCTCATCGTTTTATCTTGAGCTTGTTCAAGGTTTATAGAGTTGCCTTCAAAATCCATTTTTTTACCTAATCTAATAAAAAAAGAACATATATGAAATTAGATACCAAATGAGAGACACAACAAAAAATAATATAATACAATGACTATAGATACTCAATCCCATATTAGACCCCAAATGAGAGACATAACATTAAAATAATATAATAGAAGCCAATATTCATCCAACGAGTCAAAAATATTTCTATCACCTATCATTTGCTTACTGGAACCTAAGTCAATAAACCAAACATTATGCGAAGACTATGATTTTTGGGAGACTAGTACAACATTCTAATGTGTGCCACAATTTGCTACCTCTCATACTTTGTCCTTTGAGTCATCATTTTATTTATTCCTGATATGTCGTTTATGGTTCTTATGATGAGGATGACATTTGGATTTCTATGAATTAATGTAACAAAATGTGCTCTCATTGCACTATTTTACTTTAGTATAGCCATTATAATAACAACTATGAGTGTCACGCATATATTTTATGTAAATTTGACACCGTCAATATTATTTCTAAGACTTTTTTTTTGTGGTTTATTTTTGGGCTACTTAAAAAAAAAATTCTTGTTGTCCATTTCAAGAATTCAGACTCTTATGTTGTCTTGAGATTAGTTCCTTGTCTTCAAAATCCTCATGCATTTTCTAGATGGATTCTTCCTTTTGGAGGATATTTTCCAGTTCTTCAAATAACACCACTTTTTTATGATGTTCAATATCAAGAAAAACATCCAGAATTGGGAAGGAATGTCTCTCAGAATGATCATGATTAATAATTTTTCCTTCACCTTTTCATCGAGCACCAAAATCTCTTGTTGTTGTTATACTATATGATGTAATAATTCCTCTACTTTTTCACCATATTCCATAATAATTGTATTTTAAATCTTGGTATAAATATGGGGGGTCTTCATTTAGTTATTGGCTTCATAGATAGTTTATAGAACATATAAAGACACATTTGATGTCATCGCATCTCATATGCAGTGCCCACTTCCCTTCGACACTTTTGATATTGATCATGATACTGCTGACTATGTTATGGACATTATTATAGTGTTGATTTAGTACGGTGTTAGATGTGAGATCATGGATTATTGTTGACTCGATTCATATATGATGCATGATGATTGTTAGAGACATTTTATATATGATGACATGATGGATATATATTATATATGGATATATATATATATATATATATATATATGTTTTTAGGACATGTGATAATTGGATATATTTAGTAGACCGAGAAAATTGAATTAAAAATTGATGATTATATAGTTCTGATGAAATTGTAAGTGATATTGATTTTTGATTTTATATATATATATATATATATATATATATTAATGATTTTAAAATTATATTATATTCATTTGGATGTTTGATATGGCCAACGAGGCCGAAGGGGTATTTGTATTGTGTAGGTTAAAAATATTACAACAAACATCGGGGGATTGGGGACCAACCACATTGGAATTCTAGATGAATTCAACAAGGTCACCATGGAGACTTGTATTGTTCGTGTGTGTGTGTGTGTGTGTGTGTGTGTGTGTGTGTTTGATTGTCAGGGATTCCCATGGGGGGATCACCTTTAAATGTGACCAAGGGTTATGTGTATTTATTTATTTAGTTCCTTTTATTAGTTTTTGTATGTGTTTATTAAGTGATGTGTTCACCCCTTTTTATTTAAATAATTTGTGGTACATAATGTGAGTAATCATATTGTTAAAATAAATTAACCAACTTGGGTCATAAGAAAGTAATTATTGGAGTGCTTGACTCTTGTATTAAATGTTGTAAGCTATGTGTAAGAAATGTGTAAGTGATGTGTAAGATATATGTAGGTAAAATTTGGAGTATGAAACACTTCATCTTCTTTGGAATTCGAATTGTCCTTGGAGGCTGATTTTGGAGGGTTGTGGGACAATTCAAACTTGTCCCATACCTCTTAAATTTGCATGCCAACCTTACCTATGGTTGGAGGGTTTAAATCTAGCCTTCATTCTACATTTTTGTAAGTCAAGTTGTATACATTAATCACTTTTCTTATATGGTTTAATTTCAGTCCTTTGGGGTGTGGGCTTGTTTTGGAGTGTGTAAGTAATCTGTTATATTATTCACCTACTTATTTATTGTGCTTTGGAGATTGAAGTTGACTTATGAGTTGGAGTTGAGGATGTGTGATGGGGCATTCCACTTGGATCCACCTCATCCTCTTCTCTTCCCTCTCTCTATATTCGAATTCATTTTATTATTTGGGGGTTACACTCTTTTGGTTTTTGTACTTTTGCATACTTCTTTTGGGGAAAATTATTTTAATATTTGGAGCTCTTGCTTTTAAAGAAAGTGGAAAATTTTTTACAGACCTATGTTTTGTTGATATTGGGCTATTTTGCATTAGAAAGCTTGTTTGGAACTTGAAACAAACTCCATTATGGAGAGGTAAGAGCTTAGCTCTTGGAAATTCTCTCCTTTTATTTGTATGCATATGTGAATGGTTGAATGTTTGAATGTGTTGTTTTATTTGTTGGCTGGTTGGGTAGATGGCCTAGGGACGGTGTAGGAGAAGACTATGGGGAATTTTGTGGGAGGCATAAGTGTTTTGAGGAGGTATAAGTGTGGAGGAAGTTGGGATTTGGGTTCCACCTTAAAAATAAATATCTTGCATTTCTTTACTTTTTATGGGGTGCCATAAGAGGTTGGGGAGGCATAAGGAAATGTGAGGAAAAAGGGGTACTTGGGAGAGGCATAAGGGCATGTTAGGGATTTGAAATGATATATATTTTGGCGGTTTGTTCTCATGTGGTGATAGCCATTTTCCCCTTGGGAGGCATAAGTAGCATCCCCCATAGTTTCTTGCTCCTTTGGCTTGCATGATGAAGCGTGAGTATTGTTTGTTGTTTTTTTTTGTGGTTGCAAACTATAGTTTTGTTTGGACTGTGTTTTGAATGAGAAATATGTCTTTGTGTTATGGAAGCCTGTTGTTTCCATGTGTTGAAAAACATTTATAATTTTAATTTGGTTGGGGCTCGGGGGCCAATGAAGAAGGATGAATTATCCTTTTCATCGAATGTCTTGGTTGGGTGGAGAGTGTTACCTTTCCCCATGTTGTGTTTTGATAAAATGGAAATAAAGAAAAATGGAGGATATTCATGTTGCTGTTTTGGAGTAGAGGGAAAAAGAAAATATTGATAGTCCTTGTTGAGATTATTACTTATTATAACCCCTCCCACTTTGAAGTGCATGAACTTGTACATTATCTGTGATGGAAATATGGTCTGTATGGGCTATGAAAGTTGTAAATTGAATTGTGAAAAGATATACTCTATTATCTATTTTTGAATAAATGTGGAAGAAATTATATTCTTTATATTGTAATTGAGGAAGAAGACAAAGTTATGACAGTCCCTTGTAAAACTAATTTTGTAAACCATTTCCCCACTTGATGTGGATGACAATTTAATACACATTTTGTGTTGAAGAGTTACTATGTTTTGGAAATAAAATTCCTTTTGAATATGAAAGAAATTTACTCTTTATTTTGTTTGTAAAAAGGAATGTAATGAGAAAGAGTTGTGATTGTAAAGTTGTATTTGATCTATATAAATAGAATTGGTTACTTTGTTTAAATGATATTGCTTTCATTTGAAATCTAATTGAAATATGAAAAATGAATACGTATGAAGAAATGTCATAATGTTTCGTTCTTTAGAAATAAAATTTTTGAAAATCAAAATTGTAATTTGGCATTTGAATACATTGATTCAAATCAATTAATGAGTTAGATTGGATCCATAATTATTTCTAATAATTAGAAGACGATAAATGGAAAATAGATCCTTTCGAATTAGATCTGTTAGATGAAATGAAAGTTTTGAAAAATTTGAATTGTAACATCAAAAAGACAAAATAAAATATCAAATTTTATTTGTAAGTTTAAAATGACCCCAAACATACAAAAATAAAGAAAAATTTATAGATTGAATTGAAAAATGCATTTCTTAATAATTGAAAATGAATGCAAAAATGTAAAAATAGATTATAACCAAATCCTTATATTTCACAATTATATGAATTCAGATTGGATAGATGATTATTCCAAGTTGTGGGACTTGCTACTTGAATAGACCTCCAAAGAAAGTTGTTTTATCTTAAAATACCTACCACAATCTACTCTAATGCAAGATATCTTTCCTAATATAACCTTGAAGGGAACAAGGAGGAAGAATGCATGAAAATGAAATATCAGAAAAGGAGGGGAGTGAAATTCTTCAATGTTGAAATACATAAGCAAAGTTCACAAAGGGGTGATGATACCACAATCTAGCAAAATGCATTCACAAAAATCTCAAACACTTATGAAATATTTAAAAATAGAACATTTCAAATTAGGAAAAGAAAAATGCAAGAAAACATAGCAGGGGAAGATGCATCCAAAACTTTATAAATTTTGATATGCACAATTCAATCTATTATAAGATAAGGGCCTAATCACCATGAAAGGGGTCCACTGCAAATGCAAACTATTGGCTTACAAAGTAATTTTGATAGAGCTTTTTACTTGAAAAACTCCTCTTACAATGAGATCAAACATTTATAGAAAAATGAAAAATTTGAAGGGAAAATGGAAATTGAAAAAATCAACCAGTAAGAGGCATTAAATGGAGAAAAAATGATTTTATATTAAAAAGGTTCCCCATACTTTCCAGGTGTTGCGGAAGAGAGAAGAAATGATGACCAAAACTCCCAACTACCAAATAAAACATTCTCAAAAATAATGCATTTTATAAAAATATCAATGAATTTTAATAAAATCTGGAATTTCTTGAGTTCTATAAGGATCGAAATGATTGTACCAATTTTAAGTTAAGAAATGCAAACGTTATCTTCGAAAGTGCGGGCCTGGGTCTTGTCAAAAACCTAGAATGAAATTAATTGACTAGAGCTGAATATGTTTATTTTATTTAAATATATCTATCCTCATTAATATGTTTTTTTGATGTAGAGGACATTGTGCTTGTTCCAGAAAGTCCAATTTTGTGAAAATCGGAGCTCGGAGTCAAAATTTATGGCCATTTGAAGTTCACGGGACAAATGTTGACTTTTCGATTGAATTTATAGGTATTGCAGAAATATCAGTCCGCGTGTCCCATTCCTGTCGAAACATTCTTCCACATCAGCCGAAAGTTTCCTAAAACCCTTTCACGTTCGCGTGTCCCGTTACTTTTTTCCCCAAGAAAATCTCTCGCACCAAATTTGACTAACTTTAAAATTCACGTCTTGCATGTACTTTAGTCCCAATTGTTTGCAGACGATCCGGGACAAAAATGTCTGACTTAGCCGATTATCTTTGTATTTCGGCCCCAAACTTGGTTGACGAACCTCGACGATGCACACTTGGTATGACCCACAGCCTCCAAACCCGTAATGCATTAAAACAAGCCTACGACACCATTTTTTCAATTTTTCTAACTTTTTAGATTTTTTCCTTGGATTGGGACGTTAAAGAGAAACCAAAGGGACCCCTAAAACTTGATTTTGGGCCTGAATCAATCTACTTGCTTCAGATCAAGAATTGATGTATGTTATCAAAATTACCTTGAGCAAAGTGAATTTTGGATAACATTAACCTTACAATCTATCCTAAAATCTTCCAAGTAAAATCCTCCATGCTTTTTGGCAAATGGAAAAGAATTAATGACAAATTTGAAAAAAATTGGTAAGTTAAAAATAATTCACTTTCTATGTGATAGAAAAAGTTTTTCAAAACTTACCATTTAAACTTTATCAAAATAAAATTCCTAAGTTTTTGTAAAAGTGGACATCGAGAACTTTCTAGAAAGTCCTCGTTTGCAAAAACCTAGTTCCCAATCGAAAGTTATGGCCTTCTAAAGTTTTTACTTCATTTAAGGCTCAAAATAATCTAATTGTCAAATTTTAAATCAATAAAATATTCTTGGGCGGACCGGTAGGCTAAAACTTTCTTTTTTTGCTTTTTTCCCAAAAGGTGCAAATTCATAAAGTTTCCTGCCGCTCCGCTAATCCGTAAGCCTTCATTTTGTTTAAAAATGATCTAAGTCCAAAAATTTAATTTGGAAATTTTTCCTCTGCAGCCCCGCTGCCCTGCAGCCAATCATTGATCGAGAGTGGCTTTGTTGGGTGTCGATGGAGGATCAGATTGGTTTTAACCTTAAGCGCTTTCAAAAATAAATTTGTGAAATTTTAAAAGTTTTACCCGAGCCCCAAAAGGCAGTAGGTAATCAAGTGCTGCCATGTGGCTTCATGAGGTGCATCGGTGGAGGAGTGGATATTTTTAGCCTTAACACTTTAGGAAAATTTTGGGAAAAATTTCCAAATTATCCCCACCGGCCCGCCAAACCACAACCAACGGTTGGCTGACACATGGCATCTTCTCGTGTCAGTAGAGGCACGGGTTCCCCTCGTCCTTTTGCCATTCCTTTGGAATTTTCAAATTTTCCAAATATTCCTCTCCGACCCGCTGAACTACAAAATAAGGAGCTGCCATGTGGCCTCCCTAGGCATCGGAAGAGGTGCGGGTGTAAAGTTTTCTTTGTCCTAAAAGGGAAAACATGTTAAATGCCTTCCCCGCTCTGCCGACCTGCGTCTGGGAAAAGTTTTCTTCCTGACTCCACCAGTCCGCTCTTCTCCTCTGGGTGAATTTTCTCTCCGATGTCTGCAGGCACGAGTTGGGGAAAATTTTCCTCCTCAGGCCTGCAGGCTCGTTCTTAGGAAAATTTTCACCCTTTCGCGGGTACATAACTTTAGAACTATGAGGAGTTAGGAGGAGTTCTTTATATCACTGGAAAGGTGAGGAAATTCCCTATCTAATTGGAATGTTTTCAAGAAGTTTTAATTGTGTTAATCATGGGAAAAATCAAATTTAATCTTTAATCGAGTTCTTGGAGTGGGTAAGTAAGAATTTACTCGATGATTTTAAATATGTATTCTTTTCGCCCAATGTAATTAAACATTTCTCTTGTCTTAGATATTATGGAATAAAATACCTTGGGTATTTAATTATTTTTGTCCCTTAACCCTAAAATTTTAATCAGGGAATATTTAGCTAAAATGTCAATGTAATCAGTGATTAAATTAATCCGTAAGGAGATTTGAGCTAGGTGTTGACTTATCACGCTTGTTGCTTTATAATTTGGAATTAGTAATTATTATAATGGGAAAATTTATCAGTTGAATTTAATTGTCCTTGAGACTTTGGTTGTTAACACTTTAAAAAAAAATTATTCCATAATTTTCTAACTAAACCTAGGTTGTTCATGGGTCTCAAGTGGGAGATTTTAGTGGGTGTTACATCATACATGTAATTAAACCTCATTGAAGATGTCGAGAGTTATCAAAATCAATGATTTTACATCATATTTTTCATACTTCGTTCTTTCATTATTGTTAGTTGAACACATCACATTTTCCTTACAATTTTCCATAGTTCTTCAAAATTTAGGTTCTGCACTTATTCATTTTATAGGTGGCATATTTTAGTCCTTCGAGAAACTGAGCATTAGAATAAAACAAATTCAAATAATACATGATCCAAGAAATAAATTTTATTATTGTAATCAGAAGTAAAAACCTTACAGATGAAAAAGTGAAAGAAAGTGATCTTGGTATACTCGTGCATTAGCACGAGGACAGTCATGGTGGTGTTCTATCTAACATTCATTATCTACATCATATGCTTTTTCAAGCTTGGCACACATTTTCTCTGCCTGGAATTGCATGTCGAATAAGAACTAATCAAGTAGTTCTTAACGCACTATGTCCTATAATCGCAACTTTATAATGTTATGGATACTTATTACCTAATTTAAAAAAATTATGGCTACCTAATAAAACCCAACCTATTACCTAATTTTCTAATAAAATGACTAAAGTGGCCACTGTAAATACATTGAAAATGGAAGCTCTGACTGTTAGGTCCGAGTCATACCTTGCTGAATAGGTCTCCCAAATTTAACCATTGAGAAAAAGGAAGTGGATTCCTCTTTCTTTAGACATCTCACATATTTGGGGAAGGGATTTTTTAAAAAAGGATGTAGATGACAATTTCAAGGAGTTAATGATAGAATCTTTACTCAATAATCTAGAACATAAATATACTGAGATGAATAAAATGACACTACAAGTGGGAAGCACAATTAATTTGATTGGTGCAACCAAGGAATCAAGTCTCCTATCGATGAACAATAAAATTTATGTATTTGCCAAGTATCTGGAAAAGGTGGAAATCATTGCTTCGAATGAAGGAGATGATGGATGGACATGTGTTAAAAATAAAATTCCACATATAGTTCATCCCACCATGACCGAAGTTGTGGTAGGAAATTCTAGATGTACTCTCTCGGTTTATGTTTCTAATGAATATAGTTCAGGTTTCTTTTGGATTTATTGGTTCTAGACCTCTCCTGAACTAGTCCTTCTATTGTTGTAGTGTTGTTTTTCTTAGGCTTCTTGTTGGCAGATTGTGCTCTACTTTTGCGTTTATTTCTATTTCTTGTTATTTGGCCTTTCCTCTGGTGTGCATACCTCATGTAATATATAGATTTTGAGCCTCTTTATTCTTAAGGGTATGGTCCCCTTCAAAACCATTTACCAATAATAAATAAAAATTCAAATAACAATGTATTATTTTATGTCAACACTTTTTTTAATAAACATCTTCCTCTTTAGATGATAAACAATTGACATACTCACACAAAATTTCCACTTTCATGGGGCTTGAAATAGCTAGTTAAAATAGATTGAATAATCTAATTTTTAATGTGTGGCTAATTAAATGACATAAAATATATCTTCCATGCAAAAAATATGATACTTCCTATTTTTAAGATTACATATTTAACAATAATAAATCCCAAGATTAGGAAATCTACTACTTGTTCAAGATCGACTTTGAGGTTTAACTTGAAGTTTCTTATGTAGACTACATTAGAATACATTGAATTTAAGTTATACAAGCTTTAAACTCATTATCAATATAACCCATGTTTAGAATAGGAAGCTTCATCATATTATTTACTTCTTTTATCAGTAATGGAACTCTATTATAGAGAAATTTAGCATTTTCCCTTTAAATTGAAACTTTCTCCACTTTCCTATTTGCAGAAGTAAAAAAATAAATAACATATTATGTATGTGTAGCCATATCTTCCTCAAGAAAGCTAACATTGAGAGTTGAAATGAATACATGCAATTGTTTATCAAATAAGGACTTCCAAATTAACCTGCCTTATGGATGATGCATAGAGTTAATTTGAGCTTCAACTAATAATTCAGTAGTCTTCTCATCTATACCTCCTATCTCGTAATTTTTTTTGCATTTTGGTCATCCAATCAGCTAATTATTTTAAAATGTTTCTCATGTAGATATTTCTTGTATTCAAGTCCTATATTTTGATTTGTAATACTTTGAGAAAATGACTTGTTTATGAAAGATAGTAGCTTTTCCATCATGGAATTTATCCTGGTCATAATTTTGTGTTGGCATTATACATGTTGTATAAATTTATCTGCTATATATTGATGAATTCGTAAACAAACTAATATCTTATACAAATTTCTCAATTCCATTTTACACATTGGGAAAAGTGTTCTCTAGCATAGTGAATTTCTTCTAAGAATGAATAACATTAAGCCAAGCCTTTATTATCTTCACAAAATAAGTTTTCATTTGTCGAGTGGCATCGATAACTGACTAGGGGTCTTTATCCATGACATATTCCCCAATGTGTTCTTTCTTGGAAATCCTCAAACTGTCCTCCTCTATTTCTTGGTAGATAAGAGTAGTTCTTTACGAAAAATTCCTATTTGTGACCCTCTTAAGAGTGTTAGTGGGAGTATCATACTTGAGCTACACCTTTTCATCTTCAAGTTGTTTCATTATATAAGTCATTAATTTTTTCCCAAAAGGAGGATTCCATTTTCCTTCTAGAGTAGTAAATGCAATTGTGGAAATGGAAGGAAAGATAAAAGAAGGCCTTACAACTTTTTGAAAGATGATTTTTGTCAAAGTTAAGTTTGATAAACATGAAAATATCTGATAGGGACAAAGAGATGGCTCATGAAATGCTATGAGACCATAGGAGAATGAAAAGAAGAAACGTAAAGAGAGAGAGAGAGAGAGAGAGAGAGATTTTGAAGGAGTCATAGATGCATGCATGGTAAAATTCTTGGGACATATATGGTGTCATATGAGGATGTAATGTTGGATGAATATACAAACTAGATTGGGAAGAAATTTAAGGAAGGTCAAGGAAGGAAGGAGACGGTTACATTGGTGCATTCAAATTAGCCTTAGAAGGTCTTCTATCAAGAGTTACAAATGAGGTTAGAGTGGAAGAAGATACATCAGTCAAAGGTGTGGAAGAAGAAAATAAAGAAGTAGAAGAAATGGTTGTAGGAGATACACTCATTAATTATGATACAATTGTAGTAGCTATTAAGGCTAGGAATAACTGATTTCAATGACTTGGGGAGAAAATGATATAGTCATTGGTTATGGAAAAATGGAGAAGAAACAATTGAAGAAATGGTTGAAGAATAATAAGGAATAGGAATAGAAACCTTTGCCAAAATAAAAGAAAGGAGAAAAGGATAAAAATGGAAGTAGTAGAAATAGGGGAATAAAAAGGAATAGTTTAAAAACCAATATGATCTAATATCCCATTATATCTTCCCACTTCAACTTCATAAGAATAAATAGTAGAAATGATAATATTGCTTTAGAAATTTCCAACGGAATATGGAATAGAAGAAGAATAAACTATCCCTATAGAAGTTGGAACTGAAGAATTAGAAGTAAAAGGAACAGACATATGAGGTATAATTGCAATAATACTCACCAAAGGAATACTAAGAATAGGACTAGCTTGGCTCTCAGATTTTGGATTAAAAATCCCCTTGATGGTTAAACCTTCATAGGAGGTCGGGATCAGACCACATGTGGTGGAAGCTGAGTTTGTAGTAGAAGGAGAATATTAATAAGAAGAAAAAAATCAGCAATCTATTTTCTCTTAATGAAGTGTCCATAATGGCACTTTGTCTGAAGAGGATGTTGATCTAATCCAAGTTGCACAATCAGTCAAGAGGGAGGAAGAACAACCAGCTCCAAGTCCTATTGAAGAGGAATAATGGAAGAGATCAAATCAAAGTTGAAGCCACTTGATGAAGAAAGCATTATCAAAGAATATTTGCTTTTATTCAAAAGGCCTTATTTGATTAGTGAATCCATGATGGAGGAGACCTATCAATAATACCTTTCTACCCTAAATAGTCCTCTAGGGAAGAAAATTGAAGATTTTGATTTGAAAAATTTCATGCTAGAGGAAGAGATTATCTAAGAGAAAATTGGTCTTCAAGCAAAAATGAAGGAACTCAGAGCCAACGATGTGTTGCAGAAAATTATAGTGATGTAAAAGTGACTTCGTTGGATGTTACAATCAATAACAATGAGCTTTGGATTGGAAAGGAGTTCCATATTGCCACGGAGGAATAAAAAAAGCATGAATATCCAATCTCTTTCACACCATCCACTTAGGAAGGATTGCATGAAGAATCCATTTTAGGAGTTGAATTTAAGAGAAATGGGCACATCCATCGGATCAGACCATTCCCAATCAGGTACTTGGCTTCATTGGAGCTAAGGGAGAGGCTAAAACAAATCATGTCCACTTTAGGGAATGAGGATGATATACAAAGCACCAAGAGTCACCATCAACACCTCTAATAGTCAATGCCAATCATCTTGAGGAGGTATTTTTTATTGATGTTGGTACTTTGGTGATTTGGGTGGAGGATCAACCTCTTATCAGTTTTTCACTCATAATAACAGCCATGTTCAACACCAAATCATATACATGGCTGCCTATTTTGAGAAAGGGAAGTTACTTCTCCCTACCAGTTGTAGGATTTGTTTGAGTTCCCTTTTATTCTAGTTAGCATAGAGTAGCTAGGTTTATTTTTAGCAAAATAAGTTCTTATGCACAATCTACATAGTTTTTATATTTTGGGGTATGTATGATTTTATATTTTGTACATAGTTTTTTTTACCATGGTGGTTGCTCTTGCATAGTTCATCATGTTGCTAAGAGGGAAATGTTGTAATAAGGGGTTCAATGTTACAAGACATAGTTGTTATCTCTAATAAAATCCAAATGTAGAGCAACTAAATCAGATTGGGGGACATTTTTCAATGTTTTCATCTCTTATGTCTCCATAGATCAGTCACAGTTGAGCTCCTATGTCTCTTTGCACATAAGAAAATCAGTTACGGGGCCATTTCTATCTTCAGCATTTCAGCCAATGGTAGTATTCATGGGGATAATCAGATATTTTGGGGCCTTTTCATAGTACATACATTCAACCCTAGTAGATCAGTTGCATGCTCAAATTTCTCGTGCCTTTTCCTTGATTAGATTTTAAGTTTTGGGGACACATTACAAGTTTTATCCAAAGTCCCAAAATCAGCTTTAAGAGTAGAACAAGGAGGTTTCAACCCAGATGCTAAGTTCATACTCATGATCTTAAGCTTGCGATAGTTTTGCATGCTTTGGTTTGATGGAGGCACTTTCTACTTGGTCAGAGATTCACACTCAGGACATATCACTTGAGTCTTCACCACCTCTTAACATAGCCCAATCTCAATGCTCATCAATGGCGTTGGATGGAGTTTCTTTGTGAGTATGATATGGAGATAGAGCATGTGAACGGGAAAGAGAATATGGTGGAAGATGCTCTCAGCAGATGGAGACATGTGGTTATGGCCACCTCAGTGAGAAAAGATTTACAGAATAGGATTCTATAGTAGCTTCCTCTTGACAACTTCTACATTGCATTTCGAGCAGAGATCAAGTCTCAGAGACCCCTCGACTTGAAGTTTGATGATTTTTCCTTAGGGTAGATGGTCTTCTTAGGCAAAAAGGCCAGATTTATGTTCCCAAAGATGGAGGCTTGAGGAAAGACATATTAGAAGAGACACATCGTGCACCCTATTTAGCCCACCCTAGGGTGAAGAATATGCACACCACCTTGAGACAGTTGTATCATTGGAGAGGACTTCGTAGAGATGTGGCCCAGTTCATATCACGATGTTTAGAGTGCTAGAAAGTGAAGGCCGAGCATCAACATCCAACTAGCCTTCTCTTTCCTCATGCCATATCGGAGTGGAAATGGGACACCATTTCCATGGACTTCATTGTTGGGCTATCGATGTCAAGATATCACCACGACACCATCATGGTCACGGTTGATAAATTGACAAAAGTGGCTCACTTTTCTCTAGTGAAGACCACTTATACAACTAGTGTAAGGGCATGGGTGTATCTTGATGAGATTTTCAGGTTGCACGGGATTCTGCATGGAAGATCATTAGTGACCGCGATCCTTTGGACACTTCCCATTTCTGGACTACCATGCAGCATGCCCTCGAGATGAATATTAATTTCAGCATAGCATATCACCTTGAGAAATATGGATAGACTAAGTGGGTGAATCAGATTTTAAAGGACATGCTAAGGATGTATGTGATGGATCAATAGTCTAAATGGGAGGAGTACCTGTACTTGGTGGATTTTTCCTATACTAATAGTTTTCAGAGTTCTATAGGCATGGTTCCTTTTTAGGATTTGTATGGCAGAGATTGCAGGACACCCCTTAGTTGGGACAGGTTAGAGCAAAGGGTTTCTCTTAGACCAGCTTTGTTGCAGGACATGGAGCAGTAGGTGGTTTTGATCAAACTGTGACTGGAGGAGGCACAATATAGACAGAAGAAGTATGCAGAGCAGCAAAGGACCAACTGTAGTTTTGGTGTGGCCATGAAGTTTTTCCTTCATGTCATGCCACAAAAGAGCCCTATCCATTATGGAAGAGGTTCTAAGTTAGCTCCTAGATTCATGGGTCCTTTTGAGATCTTGGAGCGTATTGGCCCTTTGGCCTACCGTCTAGCTTCACCACCCAGCTTGTCTCACGTACATGATGTTTTTCATATTTCAGTTCTTAGGAGATATGTTGCATATCCTTCTCATGTGTTAGATTGGACATCATTATAGTTGCAGGATCAGGGGCAGGTGATGGTGGAGCCCATTCGCATCCTAATCACAAGACCCTGAGACTTCTAGTCAGAGAGGTTGATCAGGTCTAGGTTCAGTGGGATGGATATGACGAGACTGTAGCTACATGGGAGGATGCTACTTTGCTACGAGTTCAGTTTCCACATTTGTTCTAGTGACTTCCAAGAGGAAGTCGTGTCTAATGGGAGGGGGATGTAGTGCCCACTTCCCTTTGACACCCTTTTGATACTAATCATGATACTACTTGACTATATTATGGACATGATTATGGACTTTATTATAGTATGATGTTAAATGTTAGATCATGGATTATTGTTGACTTGATTCAGTTATGATGCATGATGATTATTAGAGACATTTTATATGTTGATGATGATATACTATTAGACATGGTTATATGATGGATGTTGTTCGGACTTGTGATATTTGGATATTATGAGTAGACCTAGAAATAGAAAATTATTGGATGATGATATAGTTGTTGATAAAACTATAAATGATATTGTTTGATTGCTTTGATGTTGTTGTGATTCATATATCTAGATGATTTTAGAATTTTAATTATATTTATATTATTTTGGACATTCTGATATGGTCACGAGGCCGAAGGAGGTATTTTTTTTTTTCAGGATAAAAATATCACAACAAACATCAGGGGATTGGAGACCAACCACATTGGAATTGTTGATGAATTCAACAAGGTCACCATGACAACTTGTATTTTTCATGTGTGTGTGTTTGATTATTAGGGATTCCCATGGGGGGATCACCTTTTAATTTGACCAAGGGATTTTATGTTTTTACTTTATTTATTCCCTTTTGTTTAATTTTTGCATGTGTTTTATGTGGTGCACTTAACCTTTCATTATTTATTTAATGTGGTGTTAATATTGTGCGTAATCATATTATTTAGTTAATTAATTAAAAGATGTCATAAGAATGTAATTAATAGAGTTGTTGGCCATGTTTTAAAGTGTTGTAAGAATGTGTAAGTGACCTTGTAAGTGATGTGTAAGTTAACTCTTGAGTGTGAAACACTCCACCTTCTTAGAAATTCGAATTTGTCCTTGGAGGATTTTTTCGAGGCTTATGGGGCAAGTTAAACTTGTCTCATACCTCTTAAATTTATTTACTAACCATACCTATGGTTTGGGAGTTGAAATTAGACTTTTATTATGTATTTTGGGAAGACATATTGTAGGTTTTAATTGAAATTTTCTTACATGTTTTAATTTCAGTCCTTTAGGGTGTGGGTTGGATTTGAGTGTGTAAGTAAACTGTCATATTATTCACCCAACTATTTATTATGCTTTGGGGAATGATGTTAAATTTTGGTGTTGGGGTTGAGGTTGTGTGATGTGGCAACCTACATGGCTCCACCTCATCCTCTTCCATTCCCTCTTCTATAAAATTTAAATTCCTTGCCTTGTTTTGGGGTTGCTTCATTTTAGAGACTTCATTTTGGGGTGAATTTTCTTGTTAGTTTGGGAGCTATTTCTTGGAGAAGTTTTTGGAAGATTGTTGCATGCTTGTGCTTGGTTGTTTTGGATTTCTTACATTGGGATAAAGCTTGTTGTTTTGGAACTTGGAACAACTCCATCATGGAGAGGTAGGAGTTTGGCACTTGAAATTCTCTTCTTGTATATATGTAAATATTATTTTGTGAATGTTTTGGTATATTTGTGGGTTGTTGGGTAGATGGCCTAGGAATGGTGTAGGAGAAGATGATGGGGTTATTTTGTGGGAGGAACAAGTGTGTTTTAGGGAGGTATAAGGGTGGAGGGAGTTGGGATTTGGGTTCCTCCTTGAAAATAAATAGCCTGCATTTCTTTGCTTCTTATGGGGTGCCATAAAAGGTTGGGGAGACATTAGAAAATGTGAGGAATAAGGGGTACTTGGGGAGGCATAAGGGCATGACAAGGTTTGACATGATATTCATATATATATATATATATATATATATATATATATATATATTTGGTGGGTTATAATCAGGTGGTGATACCCATTTTCCCCCTTGGGAGGCATAAGCAGTATCCCCCATAGCTTCTTTCTCCTTTGGCTTGCTTTATGAAGCCTTTGTATTGTTTTTCATGTTTTAATGTAGTTGTAAACTATATTTTGTTTGGGACTATGTTTCTTTATGAAAATGTTGCTTGTATGTTTGTGGAAGCTTGTTGTTGCCATGATTTGGATGACATATTTTATTGCATTGTGGTTAGGACTCCAGGGCCAATGAACAAGGATGGCTTATCCTCTTCATTGGATGTCTTGGCTGGGTGGAGAGCATTTCCTTTCCCCTACTCCTGTTGTGATCAAATTGGAAGAATGAGGAGTATGCATGTTGTTTTTCTAGAGATGAGAAAAGACATTTTGATAGTCCCTTGTGAAATGAAATCTCATTGTAACCTTTCCCACTTGAAGTGGATGAACTTGTAAATGTTTGTAATGGAAAGATGTTTTACAAATTGCAAGTTGTATATTGAAATGTAAAAGAGTTATACTCTGTATTCTGTTTGGAAAGAATGTGAAAGAAAGATACGTGTTTTTGTATGTTGTATTTTGAAACCAAATGGAAAGGAATTTGTAAGAGACATTGAAATTAATGGAAGAGGTTTTGTCTTGTCCATATGCTGTTATTGCATTAGAAATATGTGTTTAGCATACACTATGAAATCCATGTTTGAAAAAATAATAAAGTGAAAAAAACGTGAGAAGAAAATGTATTATTTTGTCCTGTATATAATATATGTTTTGGAAGGAATAAAAGAAGAAAGGATTGTAATGTTGCATTTCGGAATCATTAAAGGATTGCATTAATTTTTCTTTTAATTTGTATTTTTGTATTTAAATTGATCATGTATTGTATTTTGAAATCTCTGTTGAAAAGAAAAAATGCGTGTAAGGAAAAATATAATGCTCTGTTCTCCTTGAAAAATGTTAAGATTTGAAATAATAATTTGCATTTTACTTCCGTAAATGGTTTTATTAGATCAACTAATGTGTTATATTGGAATTGGAACGTATTCTAAATACTTGGAAGAAGAAAATGGCAAATAGACCCCTTTAAAATTTGATCCCTATATTTTTTGTAATTTCAAACTGGTAATTATTTGAACCAAAAATGCAAAGTTCAAACCTGCAACAATAAAATCAGAAATTAAATGATTACATTGAAGTGTTAAGCCCTAAATGAATCCAATTAGACAAAAACACTTAACGGAAATATTTCAAAACCTAGCAAAACCATGTTCAAAGTTTTCATAGTCATTTTGTTGTCAAAATTGTAAATTTTGAATTGGAATTCAATCAAGCAGATCTACCTCACAAACTTATCCTAAATTCACCTAAGGAAAATCCTCCATGTCTATTTGACATGTTGAAAGAGGAAAAATATCAAATCAAACAAATCTTATAAGTTAAAATTTGCCAGTTCGTTTTGTAAAAGCCTCCAGATCGTTTTTGTAAAATTGACCCCTTAAACTTTATCAAAAAAAAATTAATGAATTATGTGTAAAGAGGACATTGAATAATTTCAGAAAGTCCTCATTTTCCAAAACTGATCTCTCTATCAAAATTTATGGCCTTATGAAATTTTTCTTCCTTGGCGTCGAAAATTGGGGAAAATTTCCCTATTTCGGCCCATGAGCCCTGAATTTTTCCTTAAGCACTTAGGAAAATTTTGGAATTTTTTCTAAATTTTCCCCACCATCCAGTGACCCTGCAGCAAATTAGAGGCTACCACATGTCACCACGAGGTGTTGGTGGAGGGGCAGACCAATTTTTAAACTTAGCACATCCTGAAATTTTTTGGGAAAATTTTCCAAGTATTTTTCCACCGGCCCGTTGGCCCGCAACTAATCAAGAGCTACCACGTGGCATGAGGTGCTAGTGGAGGTGCGGGTCAATGTTACCCTCTTAGCCCTTTAGGGCATTAAACAATTTTTCTCGCATTGGCTTCGTGACGCCACAGGTCCCTTGCGGACTTGCAGGCACAAGGTTGGCTTTTCACCCCACGCAGGAGAATTTTCAAATGTCTCCTGCCGTCCCTACTCTCGCCTGCACTAGCTTGGGAGGTGCCACATGTCCCTTCTAGACTTGTGGAACCCACAGTGCATGGGCGCGAAGTTTGTTTTTCATCCCGCATGAGAAATTTTCCAAAAATCTCCCTGCGGCCCGCCAACCCACCCTTTGGGCAAATTTTCACCCCTGGGCCCATAGGCTCGTGCTTGGGAAAAATTTTCACACCAAGGCCCGCCAACCCATAACTCAAAAAATATAAGGAGTTAGGAGGAATTATTTATATCACTAGAAAGGCGAGGAAATTTCCTATCCAATAGGAGTAATTTAGGAAAGTTTTGAATGTGTTAAGTGTGAGAAAAACCTAGTTGAACCTTTAAGCCTGTTAGAGAGTGAGTATGGTGAAGATTTACCCTCTGAACCTTAATGAACCTTCTAACCCTAAAATTTATACCTTATGACCTTTAATAATTTTTAATGAAACAAAACTATGTTCTAGTGATTAGAATTGTTACGGAACTTATTAGTGAGTGAGTTGTTGCCTTGTAACGGTCAGTTGTATACTCTTTTAAACAAAAAAATTCTATCATTTTCCTAACTAGTCCTAGGTTGTTCTTGGGTCTCAAGTGGGTTTTTTTAACGGGCATCACAAATTTCTTTGATGTTGTTGTGATTCATATATCTAGATGATTTTGGTAATTATATTTATATTAGTTTGGATGTTCTGATATGGCCACGAGGCCGAAGGAGGTATTTGTGTTTTGCAGGTAAAAATATCACAACAAACATCGGTGGATTGGAGACCAACCACATTGGAATTCTAGATTAATCCAACAAGGTCACCATGGCAACTAGTATTTTTATGTGTGTGTTTGTGCGTGTTAGGGATTCCCATGGGGGGATCACCTTTAATTATGACTAAGGGGTTTTATGTATTTTTTTATTTTGGTCCCTTTGTTTATGTTATATGTGTTTATTTTGTGATGCTTTTACCCCTTTCATTAATTATTAAATGGTGTGTAATTTTTGTGAGTAATCATATTGTTAAAATAAATAAGTCAAATATGTCATAAGAAAGTAATTAATAGAGTTGTTTGCCATGATTAAAGATGTGTAAGTGATGTGTAAGTTAACTTTTGAGTGTGAAACACTCCACCTTCTTGGAAATTCGAAATTGTTGAAATGGGACAAGTTAAAATTGTCCCATACCTCTTAAATTTAATTACCAACCATACCTACGGTTGGGGAGTTGAGATTAGACTTTTGTGATGTTTTTTGAGAAGGCAAATTGTAGGTTTTAATTGCACTTTTCTTACATGATTTAATTTCAGTCCTTTGGGGTGTGGGTTGGATTTGAGTGTGTAAGTAAACTGTCATATTATTTACCCACCTATTTATTATGTATTGGAGAATGAATTTGACTTTTGGGTTGGGGTTAAAAATGTGTGATATGGCATCCTACGTGGATCTGCCTCATCCTCTTCCCTTCCCTCTTCTATGAAATTCGAATGGCTTGCCTTGTTTTGGGGTTGCTTCATTTTGGAGACTTTATTCTTGGGTGAATTCCTTTCTTTTTTGGGAGCTCTTGCTTTGAAGATTTTTTTTTTGGAAAGATTGTTACATGCTTGTTCTTGGTTGTTTTGGATTGCTTGCATTGGGATAAAGCTTGTTGTTGTGGAACTTGGAACAACTCCATCATGGAGAGGTAGGAGCTTGACTCTTGAAATTATCTTATTTTATGAATGTAAGTGTTAATGTATGAATTTTTGGCATGTTTGTGGGTTATTGGGTAGATGGCCTAGGAATGGTGTAGGAGAAGACTATGGGGTTATATTTTGTGGGAGGCACAAGTGTGTTTTAGGGAGGTATAAGAGTGGAGGGAGTTGGGATTTGGGTTCCACCTTACAAAGAAATAGCTTGCATTTATTTACTCATTATGGGGTGCCATAAGAGGTTGGGGAGGCATAAGGAAATATGAGGAATAAGGGGTACTTGAGGGAGGCATAAGGGCATGTCATGGATTTGAAATGATATATATATATATATATATATATATATATATTATATATATATATACACACATACATACATATTTTGGTGGTTTGTTCTCAGGTGGTGATACCTATTTCCCCTTTTGGGAGGCATAAGCAACATCCCCCATAGTTTCTTGTTCCTTTGGCTTGCTTGATAAAGCCTCAATAATGTTTGTCATGTTTTAATATAGTTGAAAAGTACATTTTGTTTTGGAATGTTTTTTATTGTGATTATGTTGCTTGAGTGTTTGTGGAAGCCTGTTGTTTCCATGAGTTGTATCACCTCTTTTCTTACTTTTTGGTTGGGGTTCGGGAGCCAATGAAGAAGGATGGCTTCTCCTCTTCATTGGATGTCTTGGTTGGGTGGAGAGAGTTGCCTTTCCCCTACTTTTGTTGTGATCAAATTGGAAGAATGAGAAATTTGCATGTTGTTGTTCTAGAGCTAAGATAAAGATAGTTTGACAATCCCTTGTGAAATGAAATGTTATTGTAGCCCCTTTCCCACTTGAATTGAATGATATGTGTATTCATTATAATGGAAAGATACTTTGTATTGGCAATGAAAGTGGAAATTTGAAATGTAAAAGAGTTATACTCTATATTCTATGTTGGAAAGAATGAGAAAGAATGATACGTGTTTTGTATGTTGTATTTTGAAATCAAATGGAAAGGAGGTTGTAAGAGTTTCATTTGAATTAATGGAAGTGTTTTCCTTGTTCATATGATATTCTTTCCATTGGAAATTTGTACTTAACAAGCTCTATGAAATCCCTGTTTGGAAAGTGGAAAAGTGAAACACGTGAAAAGAAAATGTATTATTTTGTCTGTATATAATATATGTTTTTGGAAAGAATAAAATAAGGAAGTTGTAAAGTTGTCTTTTGGAATAGATAAAGGATTGCATAATCTTCCTCAAATTGTATCATTGTGTTGAATTTAATCATTTAGATGCGAGCTGTAATCTCTGTTTGAAAGGAAGTGTAATACTCTGTTTCTTTGAAATATGTGAAAGTTGGAAATCAGAGATGTATCTTAGTTTTGAATAGTTGGATTGAATCAACTAAATGCATTAGATTAGGTTTGGAGCACATTATAATACTTGGAAGAAGACAATGGAAAATAGACCTTTTAAAAAAAAAAATTGAACTTTGTCTTGTATTTCCTATTGACAATTATTTAATCCCAAATGCTCAGACCAAATCTACAACAAAGGAATAAAAAATGAAACATTAATTTGGGCATAATAAGATCTAATCGAATTCATCTAGATATTAACACTTAAGGAAATTCTTATAAAACTTAGCAAAATCAGGCTCAAACCATTTTGTAGTCGTGCTGCTATCAAGAAATGTAAATGTTCAAATTGCAAATAAATCAAACAAATTGAATCTTGAAATCTCTCTTAAATACACCTAAGAACAATTTTCCATGTCTATTTGACATGTTGAGAGAGGGACACGAACAAATTGAACAAATTTAACAAGTTAAAATTTATTGTAAAAGCCTACAGGTCATTTTCTTCAAATTGACATCTTAAACTTTATCAAAATATAAAATTAATGATCCTTGAGTAAAGAGGACGTTGAGATATTTCCATAAACTCCTCGTTTTCCCAAAATTGAACTCTCTATCAAAATTTATGGCCTTCTGAAGTTTTTCTTCCTTGGCGTAAAAAAAAATGGGAAAAATTTTCTTAAGTGGGCCACGGGCCCAAATTTTTTCCTTAGCTCTTAGGAAAAATTTGGGAATTTTTTTCTAATTTTACCCACCACCCCACCAACCCACATCCAATCATAAGCTACCACATGGCACCATGAGGGCGTCGGAGATGGGTGGATCTCTTTTTAAATTTAGCACTCCTAGAAAATTTTGGGAAAATTTTCCAAATTCCCCCGTCGCTAGCGCCATGCCCGCACCAACCGAGGACCCATGTGGCATTTTGAGGTGTGTTGGTGGAGTGTGGGTGAATGCTACCCTCTTATCCCTTTAGAGCATTAAACTAATTTTCTCCCCGCTACCCCGCCTTCCCGCATTGGCTTGGGAGGCACCATGTGTCCCTAATGGACTTGCGGACCTGTGGGTGCAGGCACAAAGTTGTCTTTCTTTCCCATGTATAAAAATTTCCAAAGGTCTCCCCGCAGCTCACCGACCCACCCTTGGGGCATATTTTCACCCGTGGGCCCACTCTTGGGGAAAATTTTCACCACAAGGCCCGCCGGCCCATAACTCGAAAAATATGAGGAGTTAGGAGGACTTCTTTATATCAATGGAAAGGTGATGAAATTTCCTATCCAATGGGAATAATTTAGGGGAATTTTGAATGTGTTAAGTTTGAGTAAAATCAATTTGAACCTTTAATCCTGTTAGAGAGTGGGTATGGTGAGGAATTACCCTTTGAACCTTATTGTACCTTCTAACCCTAAATTTTTGACCTTATGACCTCTAATAATTGTTAATAAAGGAAAATTATGTTCTAGTGAATTTAGAATTGTTATGGAACTTGTTAGTGATAGTTGTTGCCTTGTAACCTGGTTGTAGACTCTTTTAAACAAACAACAATATATTCCATAATTTTCCTAACTAATCCTAGGTTGTTCTTGGGTCTCAAGTGGGTTATTTTTAGCAAGATTTACACTTTCCAAGTCACACACAAAACATGAAAAAATGAGAATAAAAACCCTTGAAGGACCTGAATATTGATCTTCTATAGGTTGAAATTTGTCTTGAACTAGCAGTTCTAAAATCCTGAAAAGCAGAGAATCCTAAAGTTGAAAACCCCCAAAACCTGAAAGTTCCGAAAACCTAAACTTTGAAAATAGTGCATAGTTGAACCTCTGAATCTCTGAAACCCAAAACTTGAAATACCATAAATGAAAGACTCTCAAAATCCCAAAACCCTGAAATCCAAAATTTGGAGGAACCCAAAATTCTAAAACTTGAAATCCTGAAATCATGAGATGTCTGAAATCCTTAATTCTCAAAACCCAAAATTCCAAAAACTCAAAATTTCAAAATTCAAACTTTTGAAAATCCAAGGATAGCATTTTGAAGTTTTGCGCATTCGATCTATCTACTGGTGAAATTTGTAGTTGTTTTGATTGTGAAAACCCCTAAAAATTAAATCCCAAACTCTTCCTATGAGGTGAAAATCCCAAAATTGGAAATCTACAATTTTCTAAGTTTGAATCTCTTGAAAATTCCTCCAGAGATTATGGAAATGACTTCTTGTCCCACCGGGTGTGCCAAAACTATTCTTGAAAATTAAATACATCCTAGAATTACCTGATTTTTAATGGGGCATTCTTTTTTATTGTATAACATGGAGATTTTCCGAATGTATGGGACTTTATAATCAGAAAATCTCTTTGGAGAAATCATGGTTCCTATTCCTAAATCTAGACATCGCACACCCAATTTTCAAAGTAACTATTCTAATCCTACCCTAAATTTTCAAGCAGACAGGGATAGAAGGATTGCAAGAAAGTAAACCTATTCTAACCGGAGGTGATGCACCAATAAGGAATGTTGAATAATATGCACTTGTATGGGAATGAAAATAAACAATGTTGAAGAGGATGGATACATACCATAGATCAATTAATTCATACAAATCCATCCACCAATAAACATAATCCATTTATATCTATAAACACAATTAAACCATGTATGAATAACCTTAACTGTAATGAAAGATTGGGAAAGACACAATACTAGTGGAAAATTTGATACAATGCATTACAAGGGGGAAAAGGAATGAAAATTGCATTTAAAGTTTCAATGGGAGGCTTGAGCTCCACAAATTTCTCATAGACAAGAAAGAAGGGAGGGGAAAAGGAAAACATCCAACCTTTGGAAATGTGCCCATCCTTACAATTTATAAAAGATTTTTTTAGGAGAGGAGAGAGAAAAAATCCCAAAATTGCTCCAAAACCCATAAAAATTCATGGTTTAATCTGTAATGGGTTCTTGAAGATCTTCAAAATCCTTCTCGATTAATGGTTTTACCTTACACAAGAAGAAATTGGCACTAATTGCACCTGGGTATAGCTCTAGCTTCATGTAGCTTCATCATGATTTTCACTCCACCTACCCCATTAATTTCCCTTATCAAGATACTACATGTTAAACATCTGGAAATCAACTTTCCAACAACTACAAGTTTTCCAAAAATGGTTAAATTATAGGAGTTATGAGGGTTTAAAGGTTTGGCATGATTTTTGGTCTTTCTCCAATGCATTGAGCTACTTTACCATCTACCGAGCTCATTTTTTCACCGATCGAGCTTATGAAGTCAATGCAATGGCTTCGCTTACATGTTAACTCCCCTACCGCTGACCTTTCTGACTTGCCAATTAACTCGGCTCAGCAAGCAATGCCACTTTGGTGGGCTCGGCAATTTGTTACAATTGTTTTGGGTGGGAGTTTAATATTTTTGAAGTTTCGAGTCCACCCCATTTGGACCTTTTGCCATGCATGTTCCATTTTTACATCCTACAACAACCGAAAACACTACCCAAACGCCTTGATCTCCTAAGTCTAAATTTTTTGAACTTCGGGGTCCTCGCTCTTCGGAACTCGCCCAACCTGTTTTAGAACTCTACTACGTGAGTTCCCTAAATCAAACCTCCAATAACCTAAAGTGTGATTGACCTATGAAATTGACTGCCGACAACCCCTGAAACTCATCTTAGATCACCATGTCGCCACCACTTTCCATCTTTTAGGCCCTTGTCCTTCGGGAATTTCCTCACCAAGTTCCCAAAACTTATAGCTTGCAACCTCCGAACCGATCAACTACCAAAGTCCAAAATCTTTAGACTTCGGTCCATCCTTTCTGCTTAGCTTGACTCCTAAGATTTCCTCTTTGTGGCCTCGGTATAGTCGGCCCCCTTCTTTCTTGCCTCTTCAACGACTGATTCGACCTCACAATGTTTTTGTCGACGAGCTTATTACAATATTTTGTATCTACATACAATCCGTAAGCCCTAGTGAGCTCAGTCCATTTGCATCTATTGAATCCTTTTTCTGAAATATTCATTTCCTAACAAAGGGTTTTGTTGGGCTCGAAGTCTCAGGATATGTTCTTTGATCACCATGGCGGGCTTTCCTATTCTTCCGAGCTCATTTCTTCTTCGACCCTCACCCGTGACCTCATGACTTATCCTAACTCATGAGTCTTCCTATGGCCTTTCTCATTTCATCAAGCCAAAATTCAACTTGTCCCCTTTTACAAGATGTGAACTCCATGAGATCTTTTGAGGTCTACCCCCCTACAAGCCCTCATAGGGAATATTATCATACTTTTTTATATTTTTAAGCGGATTTTCCAAATGTCTTGACCGAGTTAGGGGAAATGAGAGCCCAAAAACTTGAAACATCATATTATCCTGCCATGGGCCATTTTTTGTTATTTTGACACCAAATGTGGGTCCATGGGGTACGCAATTCATCATTTTCCAAGATGATCTTAAGGGTCAAAACCTAGAAGAGGAAAAAATTCCTCGATATCATTTTCTCTTCTGGACTGATTGAATGTGCTCTTGAGACCCCGAGAACCTCCTGTGATCTTTTCTCATCCTTCGGGGCCCTTTTTTAGCAAATTTTGCCTACAAGGAAAAAATTGTTAATAGACTTGAATAATGTTGAAGAGTTATTTGGCATGGGTTTTGATGACATAAATTACGATTCAATGATAATTGAGGTTTTTGTGAAGGCATTTTTCCTAGAGTTTGGGATTGGGAAATATGTCCTTACTACAAATTTTTGACATTTATCGAAGAGTTTTGTAAATTAGTAAAGTGAATTATTGGTTGAAGTGGTTACTTGGATAGGATTACTTACCAAGACAATATTTCAACATAGATTATCATTTGAAATTTCTTGCAATTATTGTACCGTAATACTCACTACAATGAGTTGTCTATGTGGAAGTTTAGATATTTATTTGCATGGATTATCCTCTACAATTAGTACTTAGGCATAAAAGGGTCTTAATATGGTGGAATCTATTTCATTATTAGTAAAATCACCCGAATATTTAGTGGAAACATTCCAATCCTAATAATTTATGGATTGGCAATTATAGTGTCACTTTCACTTTTATTCATTTTTAGACATGAAATATGCATAATATAGGTCATTTTACAAGAACCCAATATTCATGAGGTTATTTTTTAAACATATGATGTAATATACATCTGGTATATGCTTCTTCTTGTCATTCATTTTTTTAATTTTTATAGTTACCTTTCACATGACTAATACTATGTTCTAATGACCTAGACTTACCTCTTATCTAGCTAATTCATCCATGTATGCAAAAATTAGGTGTAGTCGTCATTGATGTAACTTCAAATTGATTAGGGAAGACCTCGAAAAAGAAGGATCTAGATTATTAAATGATTCTCTCCTTCTTCTAGAAGTTTTGCTACATTGAATATCCTACTCAAAATCTAATGAAAACACCAAATGGTGAGCTAGTCATTGTGCAAGGCGGTGATTGGGGAATTTTGGTCCCCAACTCGATAAGATGGGGCCAAGTTGGGCCCAAGATCAACTTATCAAAACCTTAGAAACATAAAAAACTAGCACCAGAAATTGAATTGACCTGCAACCTGAAACTGCTACATACAACTAGAACTACATGCAAAACCTATAATCCCATAAAACTAGGAATAAACACGAGAACTTACAAATATATTTGAAACCCGAATCAATAAATTTGATGCGAGGATGGAATATCCATTACGAGAGATGCTCAAGAAACCTAAAATCACGAACATAGAGCAAGAGAGAAATGGTAGAAGGTGAGTAGCATAGATCCCACAACATGCACTCTGATACAATCACAAAGAATACGAATAGGAAAAGCATAATGATCATTTGGTATAATCCTATAATCCTAGAAAACTAGGAACAAACATGAGCACTTATAAATGATATTTGAAACCCGAATCAATACATTTGATGCGAGGATGGAATATCCATTATGAGAGATGCACAAGAAACCTAAAATCACCGACATAGAGCAAGAGAGAAATGGTAGAAGGTGAGTAGCACAGATCCCACACACGTGCACTCTGATACAATCACAAAGAATGGAATAGGAAAATCACAATGATCATGTGATATAATGCAAACCTTGACCGAGTTGCATTGTGGTAGCGTGACGAGGTCCCAGGAAGGAGCGAGCATCAACCATGAAGTACATTCAAATATTAGAAAGCGTAAAATCTCATTAACCATTCTCATACATATATTTGGAAAGGATAAGGGATACAAATAGGGGGTCTTGTGTAACCCCAAGTGCCTGCAATCACGACTTCTCAAGTAGAGATGGGGAGTTACATTCTTGGAATGGGAAGTAACTCCGATATGACACATTATCGCGTAAGGAATTTGATAATGAATGTATCATAACCCCATGTGACACCTAGACCTATGACCTCACCTAAGTGATATGACTCACCACTAGATGTGGAAAATGAGTCACACCAACAAAAATACCTCTTCACCTCATTTTGAGCAACTGCATCACATTCTCCATCATTTCTCATGTATTAAAATTTTCATGGATTGCCTCATCTTGAAAAATCTTGTAATAGTGGTAGCATAGGCCAAGGAATAAACATGCATGATCATGACAAAACATGATATAGTCATAAGCTAGGCATTTCATGTGTTTGAGAAGATCGACACACCATGAAATTATATGACAAATATTTAATGTGTATATGTGTACCATTCATGAATTTTTTTTCTCCATTTCATTCATTTGTGTTTCCGAAAATTTTAGGAATAGGAGGATTGAAAGAGACAACTTCTAGGATATGAAAAATAATTAATTATTTATGTAGTGTTAATATCTTAGGGGAATTTTACAACTTTTGTATTTATTCGTGAACTACTTATTTATAACATGATAATGGTCTATTAGAGATGTAAGTGCAATGACTCATAAGGACCTTGAAGAATTATTTTGCATGGGATTTAATGACATAGATTATGATTCAATGATAATTGAGGTGTTTGTAAAGGCATTTTTGCTAGAGGTTGGGATTGGGAAATATGTCCCTAGTACAATTTTTAGACATTTATCAAAGAGTTTTGTAATATATTAAATTGAATTATTGGTTGAAGTGATTACTTGACTAGGATTACTAGCCACAACAAGACTTCAACATAGATTATCATTTGAAAGTTCGTGCAATTCTTAGCATAAAACTCACTACAATAAGTTGTCTATGTGAAAGTTTAGATATTTATTTACATAAATTATCCTTTAGAATTAGTACTTAGGCATAAAATAGTTTTGATATGGTGGAATCTATTTCACTATTAGTAAAATCACCTTGGATGTTTAGTGGAAATATTCCATTCTTAATCATTTAGAGATTGGTAATTATAGTGTCACTTTCACTTTTATTCATTATTCATAACCTTTTTGTAGAAGAAACCCAATATTCATGAGGTTATTTTTCAAACATATTATATAAATCTGGTATATGCTTCTTCTTGTCATTCAATTTTTTCAATGTTTATAGTTACTAATCGCCTAGTCTTACCTCTGATCTAACTAATTCATCGATGTATGTAAACATTAGGAGAGGTCGCCATTGAGGCCGAATTGATTAGGTGGTCGCCATCGACGTAATTTCGAATTGATTAGGGAAGGCCCCGAACCAGAAGGATCCAACTTATTACACGATTCTCTCCTCCTTCCAGAAGTTCTGCTACAGTGAAAACGATTTGCGTGACATAAAACGCAAGCGGAGAAAGTGGAATATTGGCCACAGATTGTACCATTCATGACCGGTTGTTTTCTTCAATTCTTTGTTTCTTGGTTTCGTAAACGTTTGAGGCAACGCAGAAGGACGACTTATATAGTGGTACTCTCTTAGCGGCATTACACCAATCTGCTTTATTGCTCTGCTGTGAACAAATTGAATTGAATTGAATTCTAGCCACCGCTATGGAGTCTAAGTTCTTCCTAGCCTTGCCTTTCATTTTGTATTTCGTGCTTGGTTTGATGCCAACTGAAACAATGGGTGAGCTGGGCTGAGATCTGCAATTATTATTGTTTCTATGATTGGTTTGCAGGAATGGAATCGATTTTTGATGAAGATAAAGTTTATTTAAAATATATATGTGTTCTTCTATGCATATGCAGGTGCTCAAGTGTTTAGAGAATACATAGGCGCAGAGTTCAGCGGCGTAAAATTCTCGGATGTACCCATCGATGGGGGAATGGAGGTGCACTTCATTTTAGCCTTCGCCATAGACTACACCACGTCGGGCACTTCTCCTACAAACGGGGAGTTCAACATTTTCTGGGACAACGACAATCTTAGCCCCGGTGCGGTGCAGGCCATCAAATCCAAACATAACAATGTCAGGGTCGCTCTCAGCTTAGGCGGGGACAGCGTAGGCAACGGCTTCGCGCAGTTCAGGCCGTCTTCTGTGTCTTCGTGGGTGAACAACGCCGTGTCTTCTCTCACAAATATAATCCAACAATACCATCTTGACGGCATCGACATCGATTACGAGCACTTCGACTACTCCGATCCCAACACATTTGCTGAATGCATTGGACAACTCATCACGCAATTAAAACAGAACAACGTCATCTCCTTTGCTTCTATTGCTCCCTTCGACGATGACCAAGTGCAGTCGCATTACAGTGCCCTGTGGAGAAAGTACGGCAGAGTCATTGACTATGTGAACTTCCAGTTCTATGCCTACGACTCCTCCACCACCGTCTCCCAGTTCATCCAATACTTTAACGCTCAGTCCTCCCGTTACAATGGTGGAAAAGTGCTCGCAAGTTTTATTACGGAAGGTACCGGAGGCCTCTCTCCTGCCAATGGCTTCTTTGACGCCTGCACCACATTAAAAAACTCCGGAAAGCTCAACGGCATATTTGTGTGGTGTGCCGACAGCTCCCTCTCAAATGGCTTCCATTACGAAAAACAATCTCAGGCTCTGTTGCAGGGATCCTGATTGAATTTTCACCGAAATCCACGATCCTATAGTTGATTACCCTGTATTCAGTGGGTTGCGTTTCATTTGGTCTTTTAGTCGGTTATATCATGTGGCCCATTCACCATTATCATATTACGTATGCGTTGAAATACAAATGCCTATCTACGCTTTAAAAGGCGTCCCAATTTATTATGTTTAATATCACGGCTCCATAAAAGTGCACCTTGTCTATTTTTTTTTGGTAATTACAAATATATTTATTCAATATTGCATTCACGTTTGTCTAAAGATTTTTCAAAACCTGGATATTTATATTTAATTGTCAAAAATAAAACAAATGGAATAAATGAACATTATGAACAAGTAATAATTTTTGAAATTTTTCAATACACACCATTTAGGAGATAAATTATGATAATAATTTTTGAGTTTCACTAATCATAACATCTAAGTTAAAGATTGTGTATATATTTGATTTTTCTACAAAGAGTGTCTTAATGTTTTTGTCTCTCCATACTCTTAGTCTAGTCATAAAAAATGTAAGGTGATAATTAAAATCCTCAACCCAAATCAACCGACAAAAACAAATATAACCAATGGTTTAAACTTGAATGTTTTTCTATTAAATTCCAATATTTTATGAGTCTCTTCCTTCTTGTGTATATCATTGCTTTTCTCTCTGGTAACATCTATTAATTTGTAACTCAATTTGAAATGCCTATTTCTATTCGAACGTTTTCGAGATGACCCTAATAAGCCAATGAATAGCAAGTACTTTTTCTTTTTTAGAATTTATTTCCACAGAACTGGAAAAGTTGATCCACTTTACATGTTTTGATTTTACTATCAATTTGGGAGTTACTTTTTGTATTTCTTGGCATATAATAGTTAGCGGATTTTTATCTTTTTTGTCTTATTTTCTCTAGAGATTGATAAAGGATTCGATAAGCGAATGCTTTTTTTCCATGTTTTTGTCCATGTTTATGTCCATGTTTGTGTTGAGAAAATTTCCATGAGGGGGAAATTTTCTAATGTGACCAAGGGGTAAGAATTTTAATTACTTGTTTTAACTTGCTTTAGTAGGTGATTTTATTTGTGATATTTTTTTTAAAATTACTTTGCTAAGTGTGTTTAGATTAATGTAATATCTTGTCTTAATTTTTAAGTTTTGGAGGGAAGTCAAGTGGGTGTAATTAATTTTGATGGTTGGCTCCTTGAGCCTTGTGTTACCTCATGTATTGAATGTTTGGTTTTGAGTGTTGACCACTCCAAATCCTTTGAATCTCGAATTTGAGATTTTGGGCAATTTTAGGGGACTTGTGGGACAAGTTGAACTTGTCCCACACTTCCCAAAACCCCTTACCAACCATATCTATGGGTTGGGAAGCCAAAAAGGGGTTATTTATTGTTTTGGGAAGGGAAATGTGACTTTGGTGTGCACTTGTCTTCTTTTTGCATTTATTTGTGCCTTAAGGCACATGGGAAGGGATGGATGTGGATGAGAGATGTCATTCAACCCAACCACCCATTTATGGTGTTTTGGGATTTGAGTTGACTAAAGGGAGGTGGTCTTGAGGATGTGTGATGTGGCATCCTACAAGGAGCCACATCACCCTCACTCTTCCTTTTGTCTATTTAGGGAAATTTCCTCTCTTGTTGAGGGGGTTGGAGTTTTGTTTTTGTTTGGTTGAAGAGTTCTCTTTTGTTATTTTTGGGAGAGAAAAGAATTGGGAGAAAGAGAAAAAGAGAGTGCTTGGACTTGCATGCTTGGATTGATTTGGGAAGGAGCTTGGACAAATTTCTTGGTTTAGGCTTCTCCAATGGAGAGGTAGGAGACCCTCTCCTTTGTTTTGCTTTCATATTATTGTTGCTTCTATGCTAAAATTGTGAAAAATGCATGTTTACTTTGGTGTATTGTGAAAAATGGATAGAATGCTTATTGTGTAGTATAGGAGAGGTCTATGGGAATACTCATGAGGGAGGCATAAGAGTAGATTAGGATATTGTGGAGGGAGTTTGAGAGGGATGCCCATCTTGGGTAAGAATGTTTACATTCTACCTTGTCTTTGAGGGAGCCATAAGAGGAGGGAGGCATAAGAGTATGGGAGGAAAAAGGGGTACTTGAGGGAGGCATAAGAGTCATAGGGGCTTGTGTTTTATTGTGGAGGGTTTTGGATGGGCATCTCATCTCAGTTGGGAGGCATAAGGAAAACATTCCCATAGTTCCTTCTCTTGTTGGCTTGGATGAAAGCCTTGTTGTGCAAAGTATTGTGTTATTTGTGTTTCCTTGTTGTTTCCTCTTTTACCTTGAATGTTGTGAAGAAAATTGTATTGTGGAAGCAAGTATTGTTGCCTTGAGTTGGAGACCACCCTTCATTGTGTGTTGTTTTGGGGCTCGGGGGTCAATGGAGGAGATTGCTTCTCTTCTCCATTGAGTTTTGGTTGGGAGGAGAGTGTTGCCTCTCCCCCTATCTTGGTGGTGATTTGAGCTACTTGGAACTTGAAGCATGGATTAAGAACACTTTGGATCACAAGAACCTTGTTGTTGACAATGTTAAAACATCATGTAATTACCCACCTTGAGTGGAGAAAGAAATGTAATATCGCCTTGTTTTCTCTAGCTTCCATTATTGTAAATTTATTCCACATGAAGTAGGGTATGTTGTGGTAAGATTTGAATGAAAATTTGCATTGAAATGATATTATTTCTTGCTCTAAAATTTATTGAGAATGTTGTTGAATTCTTTGGTGGAATATTGGAAAGAAATTACAAAAGGAAATATATTAAAAATTTTGTTTGGATACTTGAAAGTAATGTGTTGTAAAGAAAAAAAAAATAATAAAAATTAGTGCATCACCTTCTCTTGTGTAGTTAATGGAAGGTCTTAAGTTTTAAATGGTTTTTAAGATGCCAAAGAAGCATTTCAAGTTCTAGTTCCTTTATGTTTTATTCATTCATGAATTTATTGTAAAATCCATTGCAAATAAACAAGAAAATGAAATCGCATCTCTTAGAACACCCCTGCTATATCTATTGAACTGTGTGGAAAGAGATTTTAATACATATTCTAAACTTAATAAGATTATAACCACGTTTCATTGATAAGGGAACTGACTTCTGAAATATTATCCATGTTTAATAATATGACTACTAATGGATTTACTAATATAGGTTTTCATTAATAGCAGTATACTATTGATGCTACCCATATATTAGAAAGGAATAAACTGTACCACAGCCATTTTCATCTGTAACAGACCCACCCCTTTGTGATACTGTTGCCACTGACTGTTCTGGATTAGTTTTCTTCAAAAAGTCTCCCTCAACGCCTTGTACATGTAGACAAGAAGCTCATCTTCTTTTTCCTAGCTGCCAATATCTAGGAGAGGGATACAATGGCACACTCCGAGGGCACAGGGATAAAATTTGTTTCACGAATATTCTGATATGAGACAGACTTACATCTATGAGATTTTCCTCCAATTTTGATGGCTTCTATACTATTTGCACACTTTAAAGTCGTTGTGACTGTAATAATACTCATCCACTCCTTGGAGGCGCATTACCACAGTTTTGACAGAGATAATTAAATCTCAACTAATGCGTATGTTGGAACAGAATGATAAAGGGGCGACCTGCTTCGTGAACTTCATGATATGAAACAGATCCGCCTCTGTGTGGTTTCCTCCCACGGACCATACCGCCAGTGATAATGTCCACAGTGGGAGAAACGTTGTGATTATTTGTTCAAGCCGCCATTGTTACTCTTCCTGCCCCAAATCAAATTTGAAACATTATAACTGTCCCCTCCTCGATTTATTGATAAAAATATACTGAGGGCGTAACCAATTGGAGAATGCATTCGATATTGAATCAGATAACAACATAGTTGGTGGTCACCCGGCTTGTTCTCGCCGCCCTCACACTGTTTCTCTCCGCACGTACTTGCAAAGACCCAATGAAAGTGGAAGCAACTCTTCTTCCATGCGCCTAAGACCTTGTTTTAGTTTCCTTTTCTTTTTCACGCGGCCTGGTGACTGTAAAGTAAAGAAACTGAAAAATCATGACACTATTTTTTGTGTGTTCTCACGCGATCTTATACTCCAAATCGCGACTGGGAAATTCGGAAATGACTGCTTGCCTCTGATCTGGTCTTCCCTTTCACGGTTTTGATCCATGAAAAAACACTCAAATGCTCCTCACGATTTCAGACTCTGTTTACACTCTCAATCCGGTCTGAAATCACAAAGTATACACACAACTTTGCACCGCAGAAAAAAAAAAACGTCTTTCCACCTGGGCACTGGTCAGTACATGCGTTTGGAATGGTGCCGGTTGAAGCTAGTAAAAATGCCTATCTTGTGCCTGTAGCTTCCCTCTTGACCACCATGTGGTCTCCACGTGGCCACATAGAGATTTTTAGTTTACCACGTTACGTCTTGACTCAATGCCGAATTGAAACAGTCGGTCGAAAATGTGTGTTGTTTGGCTCCTCGGGTTGGCGTTGGTAATTTGTAAATGTTTGAAGACATTGAATGACGCATTGAATGCGGCCGCTTGAAATGACTTGCACGCCAAGGAGTGGGAGGGAGTCATAATGGTGGACGGGTGATTCTTTGGCACCCACCGCCCCATCCTTAATGCGCAGACAGAGATTTGAAAACACCATTACCTTGCAAATTTTGAAAACGGGTATAACCGGTTAGGCAGCTAAGGATTAAATATTATATAAGTTAATAATGGTTGATATGTAATAAATTTCCCTTTTATATATAATAATCATACTAGGTATAAATTAGGTAATGTGTATACCTAAACATATAAAATTATAAAATGCAATGAAATAGATTAACGCCAAAGTATGCTTACCGTAAAGTGTGACTCCTTCCATTATACATGAATATATGTATGTGTATTTATATATATATATATATATATATATATTTTATAATGTATTAAATTTCAAATAACTTAATATATCTCGAATAATAAAGTAAGCATATGTATATACATTTATATTAATTATAATGTATTAAATTTTGAAATAACGTAATATAACTGAATAAAAAAGTAAAAATAAAAATTGAAGTGGTTAATGTAGTCACTTCAAAATAAATTATATCATACTCTTGGTTTACCTTTTTGATGTATTGTTATCACGAGTTTGCCAGACAGTAGACAAATTTAACTCGCATGACGACCCTACATATCTCTGTGGAACGTCGAGTGAGATGAATTTAAATAACCTTAACCTTGAATCATCTTCATTCCCAAAGCATTACGGAACTGTTTTAGTTCGAAACTATATGCAAACGCACCCATCAAAAAAAAGAAAAAAATTGTCGCATTTTCGGGTTGCATGGTTGTGGCGCGTCGCTGTCATCTTCGGCGTCGTTGTTGGGAGCGTGGCGTCATCGTCCTTTCGCGACGTCACATTTTTGGTATCAGAGCCAGGGGTTCGAAGCTGGGACCCTTGGGCACATGCAGAAAACACAAAGCGAAACATTTAACTTAGTATGAAAGTGATTCTTTTTAAAAAAAATAAAACCACAATGTTGATAATTATAGAAAACAACAAATTTAGAAAACCGACACGGGACCTAGAACAACGAACTAACTCTCATCTTGATGCAGGCGGGAGGCACGGATTGGGCGAGGGATCTCTTCATATAGACCTAGACATACCACCGCGAGTAGGCCGTAGCAGCTCTCCTACCTCAGATCTTGCAGACACTCCAGGAAGTCAATGCCGCTATATGCGGAGAGCCCTTGGGAGGACGACTTACTAGGAATAGTTTGGAGCCATCAGTAGATGCCCAGGCATCCCCGCGACACAGCGAGGAGCACAGAGCAGAGAATTTCCGTGCAGAGTCGGCTAGGGAAGAGTCACCACAGAGAGGACATGGGGACAGGATCTCAGGACATAGGGACAGGTCTCGGAGCCCTAGACAGAGGGAGAAGCATACAGAGAGATCTAAGATTCGTCATACATCAGCTGCAGACCATATCAGGGAGATCCTGAAGCTACGACCATCTCACTATTCGGGTGATACAGGTGGTTTTCAGGAAGAGGCCTGGTTGGTGAGCTTGAGCGGATGCTTCAAGCTCTGTCCTTGTACTAGCAACACGAAAGCTCGTGTTGCGATCCATCTTCTGAAGGATGGAGCAGGAGTCTGGTGGAGGACCGAGGAGCAGAAGCTCCATGTTGACTTAGAGACGGTTGCACTCCGGGAGTTGTTTGAGGAACGTTTCAGAGCGGTATTTACCAGAGATTTATACTGGCAGCGCGTAGATGAGTTTCATGACCTCCGTCGCATCATGCATCGCATGGCAGATGCCGAGTATGAGAGTCAATTTTGGACCTACTTCAAGCACGCCGACTATATGCAGGATGAGCAGCATGATTCACGGGTTCATTCGAGGCTGAACTTGGATTTAGCCGGTGCAGAAAGGTGCACATTCACCGCCCACAGACGTTAGCAAGAGAGGCCGTGGAGAAGGCCTATATTACGAGGAGACACGGGGAAAGACACACGAGGCTAGAGACAGAGTTCGAGCTTTATCCAGCAGATGCAGGATAGTAGGTCGAAGGGTCGATTCCTCCTCCACTGGGGTGGACAGAGTTCAGGGGAAAGCTTCATTTTGGACAACATCATTTCTATTTGGAAAGGAATGGAGTGAGCCCGAGTTTCGATAAAAAGGCTTTCTTCAACAAAATTGATTTTGAAAATTTTTATGACAGGATTGAATGGCCTTTGATTATTTACATGTTATAAGCACTTGGCTTCAACCTTAGGTTCATCGGTATATCAATATGTTGTTCCGGGATACTAATGTCAGGCTTACCATTAGTCGAGTCCACTTTGACATGTTTAAGCTTTAGATGACCATTCAAAATGATTTTCCCTTAGCTCTGACATTTTATGTGCTCTTGTTAAGGGTTCCTGTTATCTTCTTTGTAAGGGTTAGTTATGGGCATTTCTCTTCCTAATTCTAAGTTGCAACTTATTTATGGTCACTTTGCTGATGATTCTTTCTTAAATCTATCTGAGAATAAAGAGTTTGTTACCGACCCTTGCAGTTTCTAGATACATTTTTCTTGGCTTCAAGTTCTTCCATTCAATGGAAAAAGAATCAATGTTACAGACAGTTTATGGATCCCATGCCTCCATGGTTGGAAGAATATTCTTGGAAGTGGATTCAACTTGGGGTTCAATTCATGTTTCTAGGCATTCCTTTTAATTTCCAGGCTACTCATGCTACTTTTTGGTCTTATGTTATCTAACAAGTTGAGATAAAAAATATTATTGGATTACCAAACCTCTCTCTCTTACTAGTAAGTTTCATATTTTCTCTAAGGTGCTCGTTGCTACTCATGTGTATTATTATTCATACTTGGAACTCTCTAAGGATTCATATACTAAGTTACAAAAATTACTTAGAGATATCTTAAGGGCTAATACTGATGGTCAAAAAGGCTTCCACAGAGTGGCTTGGGACATTTGATGTTCTCCTAAAGAGGTAGGTGGATTAGGGCTTATTGACATTTGGCCGCAAGGCATTGCTCTTAGTTTCAAGTGGATTGTCTATGGTTTAGAAGGATCCGAGGCATGGAAAATATTTCTTCGCCATTACATCTATCAAGGGACTCCTTTAGGAAAAAAATTGGGTCTGCAAAGCCTATTGCTCTCCCCTATTCAAGTCAAAATTGAAGGAACATTTGTTATGAAGAGTATCTGGAAGTTATGGGAACTGGTCAAACCTCACCTACATTGGGCTCAGGATGGTTTTAGAACCGGTTTGTCTGTCAACTCACACTCTTTATGGTGGTATCTTGTTATTAATTTTCATAATGTTCCCTTTTTTATGGTCTCATGGATTAAAATCCTTCAGATTTTTAAACATGAGATAAAATTTCTTATGGATATTTTCTATAATGTTACCCATTCTTGGAAACCCTGGGTCCTTATCAAAGAACAATTTAACATTATCAATGGTGATAAAGAATCTATACGTGAAATAGAGAATGCCATACCTAAAGATATGCTTCAAAAAATTGTGGTTTCTCCTCTTGTTCAGTGGTGGCAAGATTTGTAGTTTCCCACTGTAACTCCCTGCAGTTGATCAGTACAAACCCCATCTTGGTTAGCATATTTTTTCTCCTTCCCACATCCATTTAAAAAAATTGAACAAGACCTAGAAGCTAAATTCCCCACACAGGTCTCAAAACGTAGATTCAATAATATTTGGAAAGCTCTTTTTGAAACAAAAAAGGATCATTTCCTTTAGTGAATTCTTAATTAGGGTATTTCGGTTGGAAAAATTCTTCAACATATTGGGGTGGCTAATACCTGTGTCTTTCTTGTCAATATATTGATTCTCTTATGCATTTGTTTTTATTTTACCCACTTGTATAAATTGTCTGCCCTGGAAGTGGACTCACTCCCTCTTGCAACCTTTCCACTTTGAACCCTTCACTTGGAAAATATTTTTACTGGTGGACTCAACCTTGCTTCCTGCAAAATTCAACAAATTCAAGAAATTATTTCATGAAGAAATTATTTTTGAAATTTTGAAGATTATAAATGAGTCTATTTTTAATCAAACTTTAGTTAGCCTAGAGTTTTCTATGTATTCTAAAACTATAATTATTTCTCATGTTTTGCTTCAGATCCAGGTCCAGGAGGAGAAATTCCACTTGGAGGTGGAACATTTGTAGGATATTCTTACCCACTAGGGTAATTTCCCGTGCTCTGTCAAGCGCATTCCATATCTATTACGTCATCCTTCTCTTCTGGAATGATGGTCCCTGCCTCAACATTAGCCTCGGTCTCATGATTAGGACACCCAATAAAGGTAACATGTCCGAGTTTGATGCAATTACTCCCCTCCTCGGTGGTAGGCCTATGGCATTTTCCAGTGGCTCAGTGGCGATGACTGCGTGGATCCTCCACAATGCTGGGATGGCAATGGTTGTGGTTGGGGGGTCCTCCCTCCAGCCGCAATAGTGGCAGTGGCTTTGGGTGGCCTACTTCTTCTCCAGATTTTGATTCCATACTAGGGCCCCTTGATAAATTTCTGCACTTATCTCTTGGGATTTATATGACCATAAAAGATGCTCCAACCCAAAATCAGGGTGATGGATGGGATCCTGCACTGAATTCTCCCAATCCTCCTATAATGGGTTGTGGTGATGGTTCATGTAGGTCACCTTCTCCTCCTCCTTTGTCTTCCATGTGTGTTGTTGTTCTTTAATTAGCTCCTCTATGACTTGTCACTTCTGTGAATTGTTCTTTGTTTATTTGTATTTTTTATCTCATGCAACATGTATGCCTGGTGTGGCTTATTTTGGGGCGTGACTTCTCCACCTGGATTTTTGATTATGAACCCTAAGTAATTTTCTTGATCATATTAATATAAAAGTGTGTTTCAATCAAAAATTTAATTTTACTTCTACTTAGCTATATTTTTAAAAATTTAATATGCATAAAATTTTAAATCAAAATAAATTAAATAAAATGAATGAGTTAACAAAGATAATACCTTCCAAACATGGATCGAAGCAACATAAAAATAATTCTACTAGAAATGAGATAAAATACATGAGCATTATAAAAATTCATATATAATTAAGAAGATATATGTAATTAAATCTCAAATGAGAAGCGCTATATAAAAATAAAAAAATATAATGACTATAGATAAAATGACCATGTAAAATGATGATGGTTTGTGTAAAGAACCATGAAGATATGCCCTATTTATTATCTCCACGTGTTTTATTATTATAAGAGCTTTTCTCAAATTTCCTTATGATGAAGTCTTATTCCATTTCTTTAAAAGAATACCATGTATTTGTATTATTCCTTATCTCTACTTCCCAATATGTACAAGTTTCATAATAAAATTTCAATGCTATGACTCGATACACATTGGTATTGTGTAACAATACGTTAATTACGTATCATTATTTTTTTATAATTGGTAAAAGGAGGGTTTTGGCAAGGTTCCCTTCCCTATTACATCAAGGACCTAGTATCCAAATATATCTAAGATAATTTCAAGAAATGAGAATATGAAATAATAGTAACGATCACCCGTCAGAGTGGCCTAACATATCATATATTACATAGCATCACCAATAATATTTAAAAAAACATTGTCATTTTTTGACATGATGGAATTGGTTTACATCACTTGAAAAAAATGATCTATAATAATCTTGGAGATTAACATTTTTCTAGTGTGGTATTCATCAACTCATTCTCAATTATTATTAATGAATCCAATAGTTGTGACATGAACATGTTTAAAAATATAAATGTGATATCCAATTTCTCTACAGTGGTAAAGGAATAATTTTTCCCCCAATGTCAACATCACTTAATAGTTGTTTCAAAACTTGAGAATATTCTTTCCATTTTGTTTTCATGTAGTACTAGCTTGTGTGGCTTGGTTTTCTCTAAAAAAACCCTAAAATGGGTCATTCTCGACTGTATGAAATAGGTAGGATTTACTTGCTACATTGTTGGACATAAGATATTATAAAATATAAAGAACCGTGAAGATATGCCCTATCTATTATATCCATGTGTTAGATTTCTTATAAGCCATTTTCTCCCATTTCCTTATGGCGAAGTATAATTCTATTTCTTCAAAAGGGTACCATGTCTTTGTCTTACTTCTAGTCTCTACTTCCCAATATGTACAAGTTTCATAATAATAGGTCAATGATATGACATAGTGTGTTGGTATCCAAAATTGTTCTCCTTTTCAGTCTGAGCAGCACCATAGGTATGTCATGGAGCTTAAAGACAGATTAGACCATGTTGTATGTCATTGGTAGTTTGGGGATATGGTTTAGCTGGTACTGTGTTTATGAAGAAATGGATAGCACTCAATACGACTTGATCTTGTCCTAGTTGTTTTAGGGTGTGCCTTGCAACCAAGGTAAGAAGACCTATTTTATAACCTTGCAATGGTGAAGGAGATGAATATGTCCTTCTCTTTGCTTGAAATTGTATGATGGAGACCTTGATGAAAACATGATCAACACCTTTGACTCACGAACTCTCACAAGTTGTCACTTCTCAAAAATGGGTATGTTCTCAAAACAAGGCAAATGTTACTACATACATAGGAAATCCTAATTTGTTATGTGCATACTTTTGCAAATGGATTTTGATCTTCTGTAGGTATACAAATGCAAATCAGGGATACTGCATGATAGGATATTTGTTGTTAGATGATTTTTGGTGGCAGATTGACAAGACAAAATGGGATAGATAAGATCTTTGATAGTCTCTACAATACTTGAACAACTATCAGATGAAATGCCTAAAATAATCAGGATGTTCTTTCAACCAGAAGAGGCACAAATGGAAGCCTAGGTTGCACTCTTCACACAATATTTGAGAACTCACCACAAAATATTGAATTAAAGAACTCAATTAAACACAACAATCCTTTATCAACCCATGCCTAAGGTTTCCCCAAAGGCTTACAAGTAATCTCTATAGTTAAGGAAGGTAAAGTGATTTTAAATTTGTTTATCTCTTTATCAGATGAGGAATCTTCTAAACATGAGATTGAAAATGCCACTAAACTATCTATAAGAAATGCAGATTCTATGTGATTTCTAAATACTTTCAATGCAAGATTGCAACAAGAACAAAGAAAACTATTTACAGGCATTCAAAAATGATAATGAGACCACATATTGCCTAAAGAAAACATAGATTTAATTCAAAACTTGTTAGATTCAATAGCAGGGGAGAGTTACATGAACAATCTCAGAGTTGTGTGATGGCTATACACTTGTAACCAACTCACATACATGAATTTCCAACACATGAGACATTAACCTGGTTCTTTGGTGGATTTCTTAGAAAATGAGCTTTCTCTTAGAATTTGCTCATGATTTTCAACTCCCAACCCTTTACAATTTCTCCAAAATGCATTATATACCTCATGCCATATTGGAGCCTTCTTTCCCAAGAAAAGAATATGCCATGGGATCAATTTTGTTACAATAATTCTTCATGATTCAATGAAAATGACATCAAACAGAAAAACATTCGCAGGTTGCCAAGTGTGCCCAAAAAGATTAAATCATTACAAATATCTAGATCATTATCCATCCTGGAGGCATGTTTTTCATCATTGAGGCATGAAAACACCTTTTACTCATCATTTTCACCTTTTTACTTTTTCATATTACCTCTATAACTTTTGATTTTGTCATTTCACGTGTTTTCTCAGGCAGGGGCAAAATATATTACAAAAACACCTCAAATCAAAAATTAAGCCATGAAAGTGATGTCAATGATCCTGGAAGGCCAAGAGGACACAAAATCACTATAAATTATATGAATTTTGATGCAAAAATCATGATTCCAAGCTTAATGGAGCTCCCACAGCGGTCAAAACAAATGGATGCACAACAACCATCGATCTTATCCATATTTTAATCCTTGGCCCTCCACGTGGAAGATGTGGAATAAGAAATAGGCTTGAGTAACCCTTTTAAATTTTTGGATAAGGTCGGACATGTGTCAAAAAATTATTGGAAACAAATTCGGGCTCAATTTTTACTTTTCCACATTTTTTGGAAAAATGGAAAATTTTGATTTTTTTCTCTCCCCTCCACCTTTGAATTTTGGAGCTGACACATGGCACATGGTGTGTCCCATTGGGATCACGCTTCAATTTTGTGCATTTTGACCCTTTTTGGAAATTGGAAAAATTTCACCTTTTGCCCCGCGGGCCCGCACCTCCGATTTCTCCCTTGCCACGTGTCCATCTCCTATTCGCTAGCGGGCGAACTCTTTAAAATTTTATTTTGAACTCTTTTGTGAAAAAGGGAAAAATCCCTTTTACCTCTGCCAGGCCCGCCGACCTACCTTGTCCTCTTCCATGCGTCCATCTTTCATTTACCGAGGACCCGTGGGCTTAATCTTCATTTTTATTCCCTTTAAGCCAAGGGAAAATTCTCAACTTTGTCTCTGCGGGCTTGTGCCTCCAACTTCTCCCCTACCACATGTCCATCCCCTATTTGTTGCAAGGTTTCAGGCCGAAACTTGACTTTAAACCATTCGATGTTTAAAAACTTCAAAATCACCAAAACCTTCACCGGTCCGCCGACCCACTGACTCTATTGGACACGTGTCCACTTGTGATTGGCTTGTAGAACCTCGGCCCAAAATTTTCCTTTTATCCATTTTGCCAAAAGGGGGGAAAATTCCCATTTCCCTCCACGGGCCCGCCTACCCACTCTGCCTTGTCGTGCCACCACGTGTCCATCTTTGATTGGAGCGGGGGCAAAACCAATTTTGAAACCTTATAAAATTAGAGGTAGAAACCTCTAAGTCCCCTCGTAGCCCGCACTTCCATTTTGAAACTTTTAGGACACGTGTCCTCTTGCGATTGGCTGTGGGGTTTCAGGCCAAAATTTTAATTTTAGAATTTTCACAAAGTAAGGTCTAAAAACCTTAAGGGAATCGACCACCCACCATCCCACCTACCAGTCAAAACTTGCCATGTAGTAAAATTTGGAAAAAACGGGTCCTTGGGCTTGAAAATGCCATTTTCTTGAAAAGGCAAAAATGAAAAATTAGAGTGTTTCCCCACCTTTCCTCAGTGAATTAGAAGTTTCCACCTACCCTCTGATATCTCAACCATAATTTGAGGGCTAAAATACACCGGTCTTCTAGTCAAAATGTAAAAAATCCTGGGGATGCCCTAGAATTCAATTTTTTTCGCCAAGGATGGTAGATTTTTTTGATTTTGAATCAACTGAAGGATGATTTTACAACATTTTCGACCTTGGGATTTGATTTTCAAATACAAACAATTATGAATTGATCAAATTCGATTTTTTCACGATCTGGCAAAGGGAAAAACAACATAGCTCATGAAATTTGAAAAACTAGGGCACAAAAAGGGAAAACTTGGAATATTCCTTCAAATTAGGGAAAAACAACAAGTTTGCGAATATTTTTAAAGCATTCAATTAGAGGGGAAGAATTGCAGACCATTAATTCAAAGGGTAAAATGTTTTTTTCTTTTTGAGAAAATACAGATTTGGAAATTAGGGCAACATGATGCAAGCTCAAAAATGGTACCAACATCAGCTCTTTCTTGGGGATGGGCACTCCTAGTGAGTGCCATAAGGACAAAACATAGACCAAGTGCCAAAATATCCATTGTGTAGAGGATTCAAGAGCCAAAATAACCAAAAACCAGCTGAGAATCGACAAAAATGCTACCACACAACAAGGCAAACCACAAACCGACAAAACACCAAAAACAGAGCAAAAACCAAACACTATACACTATACAAGCTGGTGCATACCTAAAATTTGGGGTTAATCCAAAAAATGCTTCAGATGCCTGCCATTAACAAGTAATTCCAACAATTCCCCATCTAATTCCTTGAGAAAGAAGGTATGTTCACCAATTATTATATCAATGGCATAAGGGACCATCCATAATGCATCAAATTTTCCATTCTTTCCCTTGTATTCATGCCTGCTATCCCACAACAAAACGAGATCTCTAACATTGAAGGCTCTAGGAGTGACCTTCTTGTCAAACATTCTCTTCAATTTTTCCCTAAATATGACATGCCTTTGATGGGATGCTCTTCTCTCCTTATCAAGCTCAATAATCTGATTGGTCCTTGATTCATATGGACCAAGCTTCTGATCTTCTAACTATTGGGAAAACTGAAATGAAGATAATTACAAGTGCAAGAGCAACAAAGCCTGAGTTCCATACACCAATTCAAATTGGCTTTTACCAATAGCTCTTTTAGGGGTTATCCTATCATCCCAAACTGCAAATTTCAATTGTTCACCCCATTTCTTCTTGTTTTTCTCCAAGGTTCTTCTAATGATCTTCAACAAATTCTTATTGCTGGACTCATCTTGTCCATTCCCTTGGGGGTTATAGTTTGAAGAATAAGTCAGATTGATTCCATATTCATTGCACATTGCCATTAAAGGTTTGTCTCTAAAGCACATGGCATTATCAGCTACAATCTTGACTGGGACTCCAAATCTGCATATGATTTGATTCAACAAGAAGTCCATAACTATTTGGTGTGTTGCTTTCTTGGTGGGGATTGCCTCTACCCACTTTGTAAAATAATCAGTGGCTGCAAGGATCCACTTATGGCTAGTACTAGAAGGATCTAAAATCTCACCAATGAAGTCCATCCCCATTGCTTGAAAGGAGCTTCAATTGATATAGGCTACAAAGGAAGGGAGCATGAAGCTTTCAGTCTTCTAGAGAAACGTTGGCAACTATCACATTTTCTAACCAGCTAGGTTGCATCTTTGAAGAGATTGACCACCAATAACTAGGTCTCAAAATCTTATGTGTTATTACTCTTCCAACAAAGTTTCCTCCACAAACTCCCCCATGGAAATCAGCAACTATCTTGGGAGCTTCATCTTCAGTTATGCATTTCAAGAGGACACCTTCAGGGTTATTCCAAGCCATCCCAAGGTCTATGATGATGTATTTTTGAGAAGCCAACGTGATGGCTCATTTCTGATTTTTATTTAAATGATCAGGACAACAAAGGTGCTGAGGTAGAATATTATATCCTTGTACCACTCAAAACCTACCAATTTCCCAAGAACATATGCCCTTTCTTCTTTTAGCTGATTCACTTCCATATTCTACAAGTTGCTCTCAGCCATGAGCTTAGCAAGACCCAAACCTCTTACTAGCTTTGTGGTTTGGATGTCCATATCATACTCCTATAGTTTGTTCACCCATCGAATATTTTACTTGACATCTCCATCTTTGATAAGATGTCTTTAACCATGGTGTGGGGAACATAAGCAACAACTTTTGAACTCAATATATAAGGCCTGAAAATTTTTGTTGCTTTCACCAAGGAAAATGCTTGTTTCTCCATGATTGTATACTTTAGCTCAGGTGTTTGTAAAGCCTCACTAAAGAAGGCAATAGGCCTTTCAGACCCATCTTCATCCTTTTGGAAAAAAATAGATGCAATAGTATTTTAAGAAGCAAAGGAGAAGATTTGGAAAGGCTTTTTGTAATTCAGAGCTGCCAAGACAGGTGCATGTTTGAGTGCCTCTTTGATTCCTTCAAAATATTGAATGGCATCCTCCTCCCACCTGATAACTTGGTCCTTCTTTAGAATGCTTGTGATTGGAAGAGTCAACTCAGCAAAGTTGGAAACAAACCTTCTAATAAAATTAATTTGACCAAAGAAAGATTGGATGATTTTCTTGGTTCTTGGGATAGGTACTTTGCTGATTGATTCCACTCTCTTAGGTTCTATCATAACACCATATTTTGACACAATGTGAACAAGAAGATTGGCCTTTTGCATGCCAAAATGACACTTATTTGGATTAAGATAAATTCCATACTCTCTACATCTAATCAACATCTTCACCAAGTGCTGCAAATGATCACCTCTCTGCCTTGAAAACACAGTCACATCATCTTGGTAAACTGCAATGAACTCATTGATGTAACCAGCAAAAGCAACATCCATTGCTCTTTGAAAAGTGGCACCAGTATTCATCAAACCAAAGGGAATCCTAACAAAAACATATCTTCCCCAAGGAGTAGTGAATGCTTTCTTAAGTCTTTCTGATTCTTTGAAAACCACTTGATTATATCCGAAGAAACCATCCAATGTAGAAAGAAATTCAGATCCTGTCACAAGTTGCAACATATTTTTCATATTTGGCAAGGGATAGTTGTCCTTCATGGATGCTTTGTTTAGATTTTTAAAATCCACACAAAGTCTAATGTCTCCATTCTTTTTTGACTAGCACAAGGTTTGCAACCCAAGATGAATATCTAGTGGGCTGAATAATACATCCATCTCTCAAATTCTTTAACACCTCTTACATTTTCATGGAGAGAAGTGGATTAATTAGCCTTTTACTCTATCTGAATAGTTTGGAATTTGTTTCAAGAGGGATCTCATGCTGAAATAAATCTTCTCTATATGCTTTCAGCTCTGAATATGACCATGCAAGATAGTCCTGATATTTCTTTAATAGCTGAACATAAGACTGTTTCTCCTCTTTGTTTAGACTACTACCCAACCAAAATTTTCTTGGTTTTTCCTTTGTTCCCAAGTCATGCTCTTCCACATCCCTTGAGGAAAACATGTTTCTATTTATGATGCAATCAACATTGTTAAAACTTGAATCAAGTGCAACAAGACCTCTAGGAATGGTGTTTGTTTTCAATTGGATGATATATTTTCCAAACAAATTATCTCTTCCTTCAGTCATACACACCATTGGTTCCCAATCAATATGCTGATCTACAAACTCACCTTGATTTTTCAAGAACCTTTGCACTTGATAATCATCATCAAACACTTGTCAATGCTTGATGTTGTCAAGGATAGCTGGCCTAGTCAACACTTCAACATTGTACTCACAATAAGGTGAAATGGTGCAAACTCCAAATCTTGACCCCAACACTGCCAACTTGTCAGTAGCAGCATTCAAACTTCTATCATGGTGCATAATATTGAAGGAATCAAACATCTCAACTAGATCCCAAATTGCATGCTTATACTACTTCATCCACTGATTTTTTGTAGCATACAGTTTTCTTATTTGTTTGACAACTAGATTTGAATCTCCCTTTTCAATGATGTCCTTGACACCATATTTCCATGTAATTCTCAGACCCAAAAACAAGGCTTCATACTCAGCAATGTTGTTAGTACATTCAAAATCAAGCTTGAAGGAGAAAATAAATTCTTCCAAGATAGGAGAAATCAGAATTACACCAGCACTATTTCCAAATTTGGAGCAAGCTCCATCAAATAGCAAGGTCCAAGGAGAATATACCTGTTCAAGGTACTTTGAATGATCCATTTTGTGTTCTTTTCCATCGGAAAAACCAATGAAATTATCAACATCAACATCAGAAAACAACACCTCATAGGAAGCATTATTTGGATCATCAATTAGATGTAACATTTTCTTTTCTCCATAGAGCTTGACAAGGTTGCCCTCAATGGGAATGGTGGAAAAATACATATCCATTTGGACACTCCCTCCAAAATCTTTTAATCCACTTTCTTGATAAAAACATACCCCATTGGGCAGGTAATAAAAAATTACAACATGAAGTTTCAAATTCTTACCCGGATAGGCTGCAAGTTGCACTACCAAACCCTTCACACAACCAACCACCAGAACTTCCCTTGAATCCATTGTAGTACACTTCCCATAGGCAGATGTCACTTTAATATCCAACTCATTCAGTACTTCTAGAGGCATGACATTACATGATGCACATGAATCAAACATACAATTGTGAAGTAGCCTATCTTTTATGAGAAAATTTGTAAAGAATGGATCAACATTCAATTGGGAATCAGCCAATGATGCCCCCAAATATACCTCAGGTATATCTCTAAGATCTTATATTGATGGGGGTGTTTTAATATAAAAATGATTTGAGGTGTATTTTTAACAATATTTACATTTCTTCCTAGAGTAACCTTCTCTTCTTTCAATCCCAAGTACTCAAATGCTCTCTTCTTATGTTTAGGAATTCTAAGCAACTAAATGATTGAAACACTCACTTTAATTTGGCTCAATACTTGGGCTATGTCATAGGGGACACTCTTTGATAAAACAACATTGGAAGGGAGACAAAAATATTCATCAGATGGCAATGGATTCTTGGCAGCTTTGGCATGACGAGGACTATAATTTTTGCATGGGACAACAAAATTCTTGGCAAGTGTTTCTTTCATAGGAAATTATTTTGGAATGCTTGTGAGCAAGGGTATTTTAGGTTTGGCTTGAGGCCCAACTCCCTTAACATATTTTCTTCTAGTGTTATAGTCTTTCTCTTGAGCTACAACAACATTCATCAACAGTTGTCTATCTTCCTCTGAAGGGATATAACCATCATACTTCTTAATCATCAACTCTCTTAGGTATTCAAATTCATTGTTAGGAATTTCAAAAGCTTTCACTACATCAAATTCAAGAGCATGAGGGGGAATAAATACTTGTACCCGTTTGATGTAATCCCAAAATTTTGCAATAGTCCTAGCACTTATTACTTCAGTAGATGTTGCTCCTCCTTATGAGCTTCAAGAACAACCCATCATGAAAATATCATCATCAGGACCATACTCATTATAATCCTCACCAACTTTCTTGTCCACTTCACATGGAGGATGAGGAAGAAAACATCTATCACACCAATCCATATCAGCAACTTCATCAATAGTAGCAACCCTTGTAGTTACAGGGTCAGGAACTAATGTTCCTTCATGTGCTTGAGGATTTCTATTTGCTAACCCAACTGGCCCTTTACCTTTGTCATTAAACCTCTACTCATTCCTATGGTGATTGCTAAATATATCTTGTGCTTGCTGCCTAGGCTAACCTTGTGAAGTCTGCCCAATTCTCTTCTCAACTCTTTCCAACTTGTATGATATTTCCTTGATAACCCCTACCAAAATTTTCACAACCACTTCTAAATCATCACGTTTGCTAGCTTGAGGTTTTATAGGGTTTATCAATTTTACACCATCTCTCTTGAGAGGTTTCCCAACAGCCTTGATATTGTTTTCAATTTGAAGTGCCATGGTGAAAGCTTGTCTTAGGTTGGTTGGGTTATTGTCTCTTATGTAATAGGATGCCTTCTTATCAAATGCATCTACATATTTGATTAAAAATATTCATCACAAGGCCTCAAACCAATAGGAATCCTTCTCAAAGTTTTGTTAAACCTTGTGTTTAAGTCATGGATTGATTCATTAGGGTTCTTCTTGATATTCTCAAACTCAGATAAAAGAAATATAGGACCAGTCTTGTCACCATATTGCAACCTAAATGCATTTTTATTTCAGTCCATGAATCAATAGAATTATCAAGTAGAGCCTTGTACCAATCCCTAACATCCTCTTCTAGTGTATGAATAAACAATTTGACATACACATCCTCAAAATCTATCTCAAAATATTCCATCATATTATCGAAGAGTTTGAGATGCTGATCTTCAGTCATAGCATTGTTACCTTGAAAATTTGGTAACCTATTTCTCACATCTTGTGGGACAGCATTTGGGTAACCATCCATTCCTCTAAAATTTATAGGACCAAAGGTATTAACAACAAATGGAGGTCTAGGCTGAGCCATATTGTTTTGTGGGGGTGATCTTAGAGGTGAAACAAGATGATGAGGAGTGAGAGGTCTTTGGGGAATGGGAATGAAAACTTCAAGATAGATCTCTCTTAAGGGCTCTCCTTCTTGATGATCTCTAAAAAATTTAGGAAATTTAGGAGAAGATTTAGGAACAAGCATTTCAAATGCACAAGAAGGTCCCTCACCTGATGGAGATTTCAAATCAGAAATAGGCTTGTCTAAATCAGATCCACTTGAAGAAGAATTGTAGTCCTCAATAACAGGCTGCTCACTTTCAAACTCAACAATAGGGATCTCCTTTCTTGCAATCAAGTCTCCAACAACCTTCCACACCTTTCTCCCCTATAGCTCTGAGTTTTTTGAATCTATAAACAACTTCTTAGCAGAGTCCTTGATGAAGAGAGATCTTCTTCCTTCCAGTTTTGTAGATTTGAGCAACAAATTATAAATGACAGAAAAGGTAAGACAATTGGTATTTTCAAGATCAAATCAGCATGGAGTCGCCACTAGAGAATTTCACCTTAGTTGTGCAAGAATGCTCTAAAATAATTCTTTCAAATGTTTTCTAGCACTGAAAACTTTGCAAAGCCTTATAAATCAGACCTTCTTCTTCTTAAATCAATCAATCACAATGCACCCAAAGTATATGAACTGCTAGTAAATTAAAAAGGGCTGATAGTTGTTGAAACTTTTGCTTAAAACTTATAGATATGAAACATAGAATGATATTTTAACAATGTAGCAGCTCAAAAACTTGAATACACAAATGCTCAAACTCTTCAAACACTCCACAAACACCAAGAAATTCCAAGAATTCCCCAACAACGGCACCACTCGTGTTGGTATCCAAATTTGTTCTCCTTTTCAGTCTGAGCAACACCATAGATATGTCATGGAGCTTAAAGACAGATTATACCATGTTGTATGTCATTGGTATCTAGGGATATGGTTTAGCTGGCACTCAGGTTTGTGGAGAAATGGATAGCACTCCAATAGGACTTGATCTTTTCCTAGCTATTTTAGGTTGTGCCTTGCAACCAAGGTAAAAGGACCTATTTTTTAACCTTGCAATGGTGAATGAGATGAATATTTCCTTCTCTTTACTTGAAATTCTATGATGGAGACCTTGATGAAAAAATGATCAACACCCCAGATCTAAACTCTCACAAGTTGTCACTTCTCAAAACATGGGTATGTTCTCAAAACAAGGAAAAGGTTACTAGAGACATTGGAAATCCTGATCTATTATGCATACTTTTGCAAATGGATTTTGATCTTTTGTGGGTATACAAATGCAAATCAGGGATAGTACATGATAGGATATTTGTTTTTAGATGATTTTTTGTGGGGATTGACAAGACAAACTGGGATAGATCAGATCTTTGACAATCTCTACAATACTTGAACAACTATTAGATGAAATGCCTAAAATAATCAGGATGTTCTTTCAACCAGAAGAGGCACAAATGGAAGCCCAAGTTGCACTCTTCACACAATCTTTGAGAACTCACCACAAAATCTTGAAGTAAAGAAATCAATTAAAGAAAAAAACCTTGATCAAACCATGCCTAATGTGCCCCCAAAGGCTTATAAGTAATCTCTGTAGTCAAGGAAGGTAAAGTGATTTTAAGTTTGTTTATCTCCTTATCAGATGAAGTCTCTTCTGAACATGAGATTGTAAATGCCACTAAACTATCAACAAGAAATGGAGATTTTGTGTGATTTCTAAAGACTTT